>VKKT01001717.1:109161-121432 GCA_008038995.1 Haliotis laevigata | reverse complement strand
CACATACACATACACACGCATACACGTCTTCATATGAACGAAACATTCTCAAGCACGACGTTATACCCAATTTCACCTCACCTCACCTCCGTATTTCCCTTGGAGTAACCAGTGATATCAAATTCCGGTAGTCTAAGAATATGTTTCTGAGTTTTACACCAGAATAGTAAACTTGTATGACTTGCATCAATCCAGGATTCTCACATCAAGTTCACGCAACCTGATATAACTGAACACCTTTTCAATCGCGTGTCAGTTCATTCACCCCAGCAGTAATGCAAACAGCAACACATGAAATGCCCACTGCCTCAAAATACGTCAATCATTCGTGAATCATTTCCCAAGCGTGCTCAATCTGCCACGAGAACAACCTAGCCAGGATATATTGCAGGTTGTTATCACAATCTATGTAGACCTTGAATCTCTTGTGGCGTGTGTTATCTTGTTGTAATCGGTAAGAAGTATAAGGTGTCTGGCGAAACTGCTGCAATCTCGTGTCTCAGAAAGTTATCGAGAAGCAACCGAGGTGAAGAACATTTCCTCAAGCCAGTTCGTGATTCTCTAGGGTGAAGCGAACTGTTTTCCAATTCCGTCAAAGATTACATCAAATGATGTCACTTTGCACTGGTCACCAGATAGCTCACCGCAAAATGTACGTGCTGTCACAAAGGTTCCTGTGAAAGCTTCGTCAGCTCTGTTTCCACGTCAGAACACTCGCCAGATGACATTCTTCACCATTATCCAAGACTATGACTTGGTATCAAGGGATCCTTATGCACCGACTTCATAAATCTTTTCAAGTAAATTTCTCAGTGAATATTTAGTCGGGCATTTTAAAGATTTTCATTTACACGGTTGTTATAATGATACTGAAATTATAATATTATTTGCAAATCTGTCCACTGAAAACGTGATATGGAATTGTGCAGATGCTATACCAATAAGCACAGCTAACAGAAAACATGTTCATGATCACAACATCTAAGTTATACCTCGTGCATCCATTTAAATAGCTAGCATTTTGACACACAATATGCATTTGCTGTGGCACTTTTGTCCTCCTGGTGGAGATGAATGCTCCAAACAAAAACCCTTTTCGCATATATTGGTTGACACCAATTATCAACAGAATCTCAAAGTATGTTTTGTACAGATAAATAAAACTAAAAGATATTTTGGAATGCAGCCAGCATGCTCAAGGTGCAATATTTAGGGCATTATACAAACGTTATTATATGCCGTTTTGACATTTACTTAAGAGTAATATTTGATATTACAACACTGCTGATAGAGAGAGATGTACATATTCTGTAGTATAGCATGGTTTGTACTCCTCAGCAAAGATGGTTATTTCTACACAGAATATGGATTAACATTATAATTTTGTTTGATGTTTCTAATACTAAAAAACCTGGACATACAAAGGTGTGATACTCGTCGTCGACTATGGTTCAGTTCTTTCAAATATTGAATATATATATCTATATCTTCCACCTGATAAATCACAATATGAAAGTTTTACTCTACTAATTACAGAACTCCGTACACATACACCTTTCAATCATTGAACAGTAGCTGTTAGTAATATACTTTTCCTTAACGCAGATCTGAACTCTTTGTAAATGTATGTTTATAGTTTCTGTTAGTAATATACTTTTCCTTAAGACAGATCTGAACACTTTGTAAATGTATGTTTATAGTTTCTGAATGGAATTCCACATTCCTGCTTTTCCAAAAATAACCGTATCCAACTTTAAACAATATATATTTGATACTTAGTGACAATCGAGTTTCCACAAGATAGTTTTACAGGAGTGATCATTTCAACATTCCATCAGTGAAATTTCGCTGTCGGGAGACATTTGAAAAGCTCTTGCCTGAAGTGTCTACATGTCCAAATTTGTATCGTCGATGTTTTTTCGATGGTTTGAAAGAGCGCCGTACGCCGTACGATTACAAAAGCCACCGTTTATGCGGAGGGCATTTCCAAATTTGACAACTCCGAGACAAAAGTTATGTTAGATGCATTTCACTACTTTGACTTGTACAATATGCTCCCGAGTATTTCAGGTGAACATTTGACTTCCTTTGCAACGGATACAACCGGTGTGGCCAGATACGTGAACGTCTTTTATGGTCACAATGTCATATTGATTCATAAACACATGCGCACGACGTAGTCGCAATCGTACAATCAATTCGACTTTCAAAAGTTTCATAATATGGAAAGTTTTTTATTTTACTATCGATCGATATGATGGGCTATGATAACATTATCCTCAGTCAATAACTTTGATACATTGTAAAACACTTAAAGTTCCACAGTATCATTTATCATGATGTGCACCAAGGAATTGTATGTACTCTAGCTATTTGTTCAAACTGATTTATTTCTCATATTACTGTCCCAAGGAGAAGTGTTGGATTCAGCAAACTTGCACACCTACTATTCTCAAGAAAGAAGTATGCATGAGTATTTAAGAATGTTGTTAGAGATGTGCTTTTGTGGAGTGTTTTCTTTTCAGAAACAAGACAAACAATATTCTGAGTTTTCAATCAAATTTGAGAATTTCCGAGCTTAATCAACAAAATACTTTTATGAAATATATCATTATTCTTATTTCAATTTATGACTCAAACTCAAATATACCTCGAAACAATGTAGCATGTCCATGGTATCAAAGGTTTCCATTCGGAGAAAAACAGCTATTGCTAAAGATGTAATCGGAGTGAGTGAGTTAAGTTTTACGCCGCGCTCAGCAATATTCCAGCTATATGGCGGCTGAGATGTAATCGGAGATCGAGAAGGAAACGAGTTATTTCTTGCGTTTGCCGATCGTGAAAACCCCCTGGAATAGGCGTTGGGTATGGTATATTTCTAAACTAGATTTAGATTTCAGGTGGAAACGATACTTTACGAAGTGTGGGTGATGTCAAAGACCTACTTAGGACCACACCCGCTAAACATTCCCCTACCAATGCTAAGAAAACGGAAACAACTTGCTTCATTATTTTACAGTACAGAATGTATGTATACAAATCAGTTTTACATCTTTTCTTTTTAACAAATGAATAGTTACTTTCTTTATAAACAATAATACATCGCTGCAATATACTTGAATTATCTGACATTGTCAAAAGTGGTTCATATTTCTTTGGTCATATCAGTTTATTCATAAAGCTAACGTGGAATGTTTATTTGAACACTAGTAACAAGTATGATGCTGTTGTAGATTATATCCACTTTACCCATCATTAATTAGGTGGAAGTAAACAATTGACACAATAAGTGCTAAAATATGTTTCCAACCAATTCAAACAAAATCACTTGTTTTGAATTTCTAATTGTAGGATGTAGATGTCATATTTTGAGTATAACAGTCCCAAAGAAAACAAGGCAGACTACCGCGAATCATCTCTTAATTGATGTTCAGGTACGTATGTAAATGGCTCACATAGATTATGTACGTATCTACAAACAGAAATGTCAAAATATTGAAATGTTATATGTAGAAATAATGTCATGCCATCCAGTTATCTCTCCTATCAATTTATATTTATGTGATATGATATATGTTTATTGTTGAATGTTAAAGGCACATACAACGTCATTTATTTCAGGATTCAGCTTATTCCTGCAAAGCTAATCTCATGACACTATTCATCTCTCGGGCAACTCGAAGTCAATAAAACAACCGATGCCACGCTGCCCTAGAACAAAAAAACAACATCTTAAAGCAACGAGTTTCTTTGCTTCTTTACTTTCCTTTGCTCACCAGAGAGAGCTGATCAAATCATTACAGCATATGTAGTACGTCGCTGCATAGGAGTTGATAGGAAAGACATAATTCATTTGAATCAAAAGCCTCTGGTGGAAGGGAAAATGCCAATGTCAATGTTTGCATGTCAGTATAAGATCCAGTAATGAACGCTATCTCTGGAAGTTTGCCAGTTAACTGATATTGTAAGACTTGTATTCTATGGACGGCTGAAATTGTTTCAAGAAAATGTTATTGTAAAACCGTCGCCAATGATATTGTAAAACACGTGTTTCTATCATGAACGATCAATATGAATGACCGAAATGAACTCTTTCAAACCATATGTGATATTCGGGATGTAAATACTTTTGTTAAGATCTGGAAGAAAGATGACGGTGTCATTCTTGCGTTTTTACTTGGTGGATGTCCAATAGAATGTACTATGGAACTAGAAAGAGATGTGTGGGCAATAATTCATGTAAGCCATTTTATAAGGAAATGGCGATACCTGCTAACACAACGTGTATGTATATGAACATCCTTGACTATATCACTAATCCATGTTAATTATTTGACGTAAAATATATTTTTACTGAATATTGTAATCTTCATTCAATTGTAGGAGGCACCCGTGAAGAGCAGGCTCCTCGTGGTGTGTGCTGGGCAACGCTTATAGCTCTTCGCCTCCGTGTGGACCCGGGGTCGAATAGGTCCATAGCACCCCATTGCTGGTCGTAAGCCTGTTTGCCGTGGGTTGCGCCCCTGTGTCGGTGGAGGAAGGGATTCTGGTGGTTGAGGGCACTGGTTCCAGGAACGGCGTTCCTGTGCCCAACACCCTGACTTCCCCTAGACGGGTGGTAGAATGGGCCCGGTTCTATCGATCGGCTGGTCACGCCAGGCCCTGAGCATGGAGATTATGTTTGCACAAATTCAACATATGTTTGGCTGTCCAACGTCAAATCTACATATATTATGCATTTTTGAAATTGCCTAGAGTTCTATGCCAGTAGGAGTGGCTCGCGGGCCAATCTGGTGATGTTGACCACTGAATTCTGTATGTCTCTTGATTATTGTTATGGGCCGAACCAGCCTTACACTTAATCTTGTAGACAAATATAGCTATGTATGGCATATTTACTGGAGTATAACACCCCTGTRTCCCTGGTGTTAGCATCCTGGAGATCCAGTGCAAATTAACACCGTCCTTGTTGACACTCCATGGTGGGTTGGGATGAAGGGTGCTGAAAAGTTTTCCTTTCATTATGGATCCCAAACCATCTGATTCGTTGCGTAACAAAAAGAATAGACGCTTTTAAAACATTGATGAGTCACCAAGAAAGGTTTCTTCCAATGCTGAATCCTTGGCACGTTTCCTAGTGATTGCGGCAACAGACTATCTTCCAATTAAATTAAATCCTTTTGATATTTCTAAGGCTGTTTGAGGTATTTGTGGGGAAGTTCGAAATGTCACCCGTCTTCGTAGTGGTTCACTTCTGGTGGGGTGTGCGCGGAGACAGCAATCTCTAAAACTTCTGTCTATCAAAACATTTGCCGATATAGAGGTTGCTGTGTCCGTGCACAGAACATTAACTTCCTGTCGAGGTATTATCAGAGACAGAGCTCGCTCTCTATCCGACATGACGGAAGAGGATATTGCTACAGAGCTTCTCGATCAGGGTGTAACTGCTGTAAAAGGTTTCACCGTCAAAAGAGAGGATACCATTTTAAAAACCAATACCTATCTCTTGACGTTTGCCAGTGCATCCCTACCACCATCAATTAAAGCAGATTATTTCGACATCAGAGTGGACGTGTATGTTCCCACTCCATCCCGATGCTTTAAGTGTCAGACGTTCCGTCATGGGTCCAACTGTTGCACGTCATCGTTGTGGTCACAGCCAAGAAAACACAGAATGTGATAATGAGCTTAAGTACGCAACTGTTCTGGATCACATGCTGCTACATCCAAATCCTGTCCTGTTTGGCAAAACATGTAACAAATAATGAAATGCGAAAAATAATGAAATGCGATAAGAATATATCATATCTTGACGCATAAATACTATTCACAATAGAGACCCCAACTCCGTCAAATAGAACATACTCCACTGCAGTAACAGCGACATCCTCTGTAGCATATCCGACTGACTTGACGTGGGTCAAGTCTGAAAAAGCCATTAATTCAGCTTCAGTTGTACAACCCACTTCCCCAGTAATTCAGTCAACATCTGGATATCAAAATGAGTCAATCAGCAAAACAGAAAGGAAAAAATAAATAGAAAACCAATCCCAACCATCCCCTTCATCTCCAGAAAACTCTTTTGGACCTCTAGACGTGGAGGTCACTCTGTCCTCACAGGACAGCAGGAGGAGCTTCTCCACACATTCATTCGTGTGAAAGATTGTCAATTGAGTCACCATCACTCAATTGTCTAATTGCAAAGGATTGAATAATAACTTCAATGAGATCCACTTACTGATACAAGGTTTTAAACCGTCAGCACTATGCCTTTAAGAAACATATCTTAAAATTACAAATACATTTAACTTAAGACAGCGATTACCATACTTCCTCCTCTAGGAACAGGAGGTGCCTCCATATCGATACGGTAAGGTTATATTACATAGCCCTGTCCCTCTTAAACCAATCTTCAAACTGTAGCTGTTCGCCTGACCCTGCATGTTGAGTTGACACTGTGCAGCCTAAATATTTCTCCCTCTTCCGATATCAGACAGTAAGATCTTCAATATCTGTATGAACAACTCCCCGAACCATGTATCATCATCGGCGACCTTAACGGACACAACCCGCTTTGGGGAAGTGCCCACACTAATGCTAAAGGTAAAACCCTTGAGGCATTTATTTCTGATAATGTACATTTAACAATGATTCATCCACCTACTTACATACAGCTACGGGAACATATTCTTTCTTGGATCTATCACTCGCCGAGTCCATCTTGTATAATGAATTTGAATGGATGGTCCATGATGACCTATGTGGGAGTGATCACTTCCCCACTATTCTAAAAACAATCAACCCTGGTGATGATTCACCTGTATCAAGAAGGATCTTCGCCAGGGCTAAATGGTCATTATATGAGAATCTGTGTGTTGAACACTTGACGCATGACCTGTTCATTAACAGCGAAGATACTATGCAGTCTTTTTTCGGATATACTAAATGACATTGCTGACAGAACAATTCCACAATTCCACAATTCAAACTCCACACATAAGTAAACCATGGTTTAATAATGAATGTAAACGGGACAGAAAGTGTAGGGAAAAAACTTAAACCTACTTTCGCTAACATCACACAGTCCATAATTTAGACAAAGTTAAAATTTTATATGCCAAGGCTCGACGCAGAATAAACAGAATAAGCGTCAGTCTTGGAGAAACTATGTTTCCAAAATAAATTCCGGAACACCGATTTCAATGGTGTAGAACATGATACAAAGAATAAAGGCAAAGGCCCAAAATGTACTGTTCACCATATGAAGGATGGAGATAATTTATTAACTGATAAGGCCGACATTGCCAATAAACTTGGTGAAACTCTCGCTAAGCATTCGTCTTCATCCAAGTATGTACCCGAGATGCAGAAATATCAGAAACAGTAAGAGAAGAAGAGAATTAATTTTAACTCGGACAATGGGGAAGACTATAATGAATTATTTTCATTACATGAGCTACATACAGCCCTTTGGCAAGCTCATGATGCAGCAACAGGGGCTAATAATATTCACCATCAGTTCTTCAAGTATTCACCTGAATCATGTCTGGAAGCACTTTTGGATAATTTTGGTAAGATATGGACTTCTGGGAACTTCCAAACATATGCCATTGTTGTCCCTATTCCAAAGGCTGGCCGGTATCTTACTGATCCTTCTAATTACAGACCCATATCTCTAAGTTGTGTCTGTAAAACCATGGAACGAATGGTACATTCCAGACAAATTTGGTATTTTGAAACCAATAACCCTATAACAAATATATAATGTGGTTTCAGGAAAAACCGAAGTACCATCGATCATTTGGTACGATTAGAATCCTTTGTTAAAACTGCTATAGTAAATAAACAACATGCAGTATCGATATTCTTTGATCTCGAGAAAGCATACNATACCACCTGGAAGCATGGTATTTTAAAGGATTTACATGTCTTTAGCATGAGGTGCTGTTTACCTCTTTTCATATCACAACTTTTAACAGACAGGCAATTTCAGATCCGAGTGGGTTCAACGCTGTCTGATCATATTAATCACGATCAGGGTGTCCCACAAAGCAGTAATACTCTTTAGTATTAAGATCAACAGTTTATCAAAGGTTTTAAATGATTCAATGATCAGTTTTTGTGGATGATTATAATATTTCTTGTCGCGGTAAAGGTATGCAGGCTATTGAACGGCAACAGTAGTTGTATTTGAATAAATAAATAAATGGTGTCTTGAAAACGGCTTTCAATTTTCTAAATCAAAAACAAATTGTTTTCATTTGTGCCGTAAATATAAACACCATTAAGACCCAGAACTCTTTTCAAATGGCACTCCCATCAGAGTTGTCAAGGAGCCCTAGTTCTTGGGTTTAACTTTCAACTCCCATTGAACCTATCAAACTTATTAAGCACATCAAACACCTAAAAAATGTGTGGCTGAAGGCACTCGATTTATTAAAATGTATTAAATTTATTAACAGTTGTTTCTAATTCAAAGTGAGGAGGGGATCAAGCTACGCTCCTACACCTATATAGATGATTGGTCCGATCGAAACTTAAGTATGGCTCCATAATCTAAAACTATTAGACTCTGTCCATCACCAAGGTCAAAGATTTTGTCTTGGATCCTTTCGAACTTCTCCTATTTAATTTAATCAATTAAGAAATAAATATAATACATACAAATACAGATTGGTCCAAGGATGGTGGCGCAGTGGCTTGTGTCACTGTCACTGAATCCAGAACATTATTTCTAGATTACCAGATAACAGCTCTATTTTTAAAGCAGAAGTAAAACGCCATAATTACAACTTTAAATACATTAAAAAACACCCTGGATAAAAAAACAATATATAATCTTTCAGTCCATTAAAAGTGTATCTTGTAAACATCCACTTTTAATTGAAATTACTGAATTATATAATGATCTTGCAACTGGCCAATACGACATAAAATACATGCTATAAAACCTTACATTGGTTACTCCAACTTTGGTTGTCAGTCCAAATTTGAAAAGGTCATGCGACGATGTCATATTTGGCCACACTAGATATACCTATGAATGCCTGTTAAAAGGTGAAGATCCTCCATTTTGTATCCCTTGTGATGAAAGAATGACGGTCAAGCATGTGCTGCTTCACTGTATTGATTTTTCCATTACATGGGATAAATATGTCAGTGCAAAAATAGTTAAGGATCTTTTTTATAATGTTAAGTATCATTTAATTATTGAATTTTGGAAGATTAAATTAGTAACTGTGATTGTTAGTGGTTGGATCCTCAAAGGGGGTTAAACTATTGTAAAACTATTGTCCTCCTGATAGTAAGTTCCAATACATTCGAAGTATATTTCAAACTTACCACTGTTTTAATCGTAGAATGTGTGTGTGTTTGGTTTATGGCTATATTTGTCTTGAATCAGCAGTGGTTGAGGGTGTGGTGTAAATCCAGCTAGGGTCCATGAAGGTGCAAAGGTACTATTAGTCCCCATGATCCCCAGTTTGGTGACCATGCTGACCTTCTCGATGTTCAACGCTCAATTTACAAACATCGCCAGGTAATTCAATTTCCACCTAATAATAACGTTACCGCCGTCCGTTTTACACCTGAATGTGCATTAACTTGCGCATGTCGGGCCTCGGAAATCTCCTTAACCTGCCATTTGTTGTTTGTGCCCTTTGTACAACTCTCGGATTTCGCGGATAAGTGATCGCGTCGCATTTGTACTTCCTAAACTCCCTACCCCATTCCTAAAACCAAACACCACTGAGGACGAAATCAGATACTGAGTGAAAACCTAAGTTTTTTTCGTAGAGATTGCTTCGACGAACGCTTTTGATTTGTTTGTTTTTTCAAACACAGTTTGAGATCTGAGTAAAAAATATAAGAAATTTTCTTGAAATCGGAGCCAGTCTGGCTAATGAATACGCTTCCAAAGGATACTGAAACTGATAAAATAATAATTATGGTGTCTAAATTTGAATCTAGTGCGTATTGCAAATATTGAGACAAATAATTTTGTCTAGGTGTCGCTTTTGGAACTGCCATGCTCAAGTTTAACCTCACAAAAAGCAGCGTCAACACTATTTCTATAGTCAATGCGGGTGGTGGGGGGAGTCTAGTCTGGATGATATCGGGAGCATATAAGTATATGAATCGCCATACCAGGTGAACGGCCACCACGCCATCCAAATTGAACAGAAAATTATGACATAACCATATCCATGTACATGGGTGATGCAAGTGTTATGACATGTTCATTTTTAGACAGAGATGTTGGATCTAATTATTAGTCACGAACATGTTATGGAGAATATTCCAGTATAAATAACACTTACATCATTTCAATACTAGTACTGTTAATAATTTTCAAATGTACCCATGGCTTCCTGCGTCAGAATTGGTCTTCAGCAATCCATTCTTGTCGTAAGATGAGATTAACGTCGGGATTGGGTGGTCGGATTCGCTGGCTTGGTTGTTGCATATCATCGTATCCCAATGATTCTCATGATGTCAATCACTGGATTGTCTGGTTCAGAGTTGATTATTTAGAGACTGTCGTCATATAGCTGGACGTGCGGCTTAAAGCAAAAATCCAAAACAAAACAAAAAAACAAACAGAAACAATAGATTTCAAATGTTTTAACTAATCTGCCGTTGCCTCATTATCCATGCAGGCAAATAATATCGACATGGAAAAATCACTCTCACTAATACAATATACTTAATGTCTCGTGTATTTCCTGCTATCAGCATCATTCCACCTTCATGATTGCGGCCTTTAAATACATGTAATAGTTTTTACCAGACAAACTATTAACTTATACTGATATCAGCATTCTCTTGTGACAATCACAGGATTGGAACTACTTCAAGCAAAGGATGTTTACCAATTTGTCACGCTTGGTTACGAAAAGGGTATTGGTGTGTGGTTACATAATCTCTCATGAAGTTAAAATGCCATCAACCAGGGCGATCAACAATATCTTCCACAGCACAGGCAGTTATGGTTGAAAATAAGCACATTAAGGACTGGTATAACAGAATTCTCTGTCTAAGCACAAGGTCAACACATAAATATAATATTATCTTATGGATTTTTACATGAGCATTAAATTTCTAATAGAGAAATTTTCGTTGACTCATGTAGCATGATAGACTAATTCTCAAGTTCATCAAATGTTACGGAAATATAAATGTTCCCAGTACCGCGCAGTTCGAGGAAAACATGTATATCCTGAATGCGAAGTTCGTGGAACGCACATGTGATGTATTATTATACCAAAGACAGTTCTATTCGGGAAATATGGCTGTTGCGGTTGCCAAAAGGCGGTCATTAAATAAATCCAATTTGGCCATTGTAAATCATTTTTCTTTTCAGTGATATAAATCTTAATATTTTTAAGCAATGTTTCCAAGCTGCTACCAAAAATGACAATTTTCCAACACCTTACATTAGTTAATATATGTTTATAGGGCTTGGCATTGGATTGTGACATTAAGACCGTCGTTTTTTATTATTATAATACTTATAATACGTTTATCAAAGGTCATGGCTATGTATAAGTATAAACCAAGATTCTAGCCGGCGTAAACACTCTTCAAGACCATATCGGCTACTATTAACCATGCCAATTCGCCCAAAATAGAAATATCTCTTCTGTTAACAGTCAGAAAACCAAGCAGGGAGAATATTGTGAAGCCATGCATGAAGCTTCCTTTACAGTTCTGTCTGGAGACGTCGTCAGTGCAGATGAAGCTCACAAATACAGTGAAAACTTGAGAGGGTGTAACAAAGAAGAAATATCAATCATGACGTTTTGTGCGTAGTACCATTTAGTCGGTATTAGTTTGGTTTGCTCCGAACATAGCGCCAGGGTTCCTGTGAGAAACTGAAGAACAAGTGCCCTTCAAAGAGATAATCAAGGTAGAAATATGTTTATCTTGGCCCAGCAGGCACATCAACGTTGTTTCAACGTTGAGAATAGGTTGGCCCTCAACGTTGAAATTAGATTGAAAATATGTTGTATATGAAATTTTTTTAGACGTAGATGTCCGACGTGGAATCAACGTTGAAGTTTGACCTATTATCAACGTTGAAAAAAGGTTGTATATGAAAGTTTTTTAGACGAATATATCCGACGTGGAATCAACGTTGAAGTTTGACCTATTATTAACGTTGAAAAAGGCTGTATATGAAAGTTTTTTTAGACGTAGATATCTGACGTGGAATCAACGTTGAAGTTTGACATATTATTAACGTTGAAAATGGGTTGTTCCGTGGTTGTGT
>VKKT01001717.1:45217-69952 GCA_008038995.1 Haliotis laevigata | reverse complement strand
CGCATTGAAACATCCTCCACACATGCTATAACAGTCCCGTACAGAAGAAACAATAGATAATAGATTGTCTTGTAACAAAATTACACCTTTGTTACATAGTGGTGAGTATTTATCATACCAAGTGGATGCTTCAGGTTGTACATATACACAAGAGTACAAAATATATTTGTCGAAGCCAAATAAAGTATGGTCAAACATGATAAATAAAGCGTTTTCTGTTACTTTAGACCATTTCATGTAACCACAGAACTGTTTCTTTATCAATACTACGATACCCCCGGAAGCTCTCCCCGTATTAGATATTATTTTTCCATTTTTTTCAATCAGTTTAAAATCACTGAATATATTTTCCAGGTCTACGTCAAGCGACCAAGTTTCAGTAATACCAGTTATACCAAGTGATTTGATATAATCTACAAAACAAGCGTCTGTAAGTTTTTGCACGATACCGAAAATGTTCCAAAAAATTACATTAACCGTTTAACAAACATTTCCGCAGTCGTCAGTCTCATTCATAGCACTTCAATGCGTCGAAGAACGTCTCATGAAACAAATGTCATATGAAGTTTATGAATAACTAATATGTGAAATGCTTGTGGGTCTGTCTTTCTCAATGATAACACTGATGTGAATTGTGTAGATTAGACACTCAGACAAGGTGATGGCATCCCCAGCGACAACAAGTCTTGCTGATTTGTTCTCTTCATGCTCATTACTCGGAATTTTTTTCAGATTTGAAAAATCGAAACACAAGATGCTTTCCACAGGATATATAATTTCCGTTTCAATTACATTTATATATTTACCATGTTTTCACTTATTCACAGGTACATACAAAACAACCAATGATATTTCCATAGATAAAAGTCTGGAAATGCCATCATAGCTTCAATACTCTGTGTGTATGGGGTTGGGGGGTGGTGGTGGTGTGTGTGTGTGTGACTGTGTGTGGATATGCACATAGACAAAAGTATTCTTCCCACTCCTCATAGTGCTGGAAGAGTAGAGATGACCAAAAGCAGGAGAACTTGTCACCACAACAAGAAGAGGAGTACACATATTTTGTAATGTCATAATACCTTATTTTCTCTCTTTTCACATGACTGATAAAGGGTACAGTTAAACAATTTAGCACTTAGTAATGTTCCAGCTTTCTGGCGTCGGTATGTAAATAATCGAGTCTGGACCAGACAATCTAGTGATCAACAGCATGAGCATCGATCTACGCATCTGGCATACGAGTACATGTGTCAACCAAGCCAGCGAGCCTGACCGTCCGATCCCGTTAACCGCCTCTTACGACAAGCATGGGTTACTGAAAACCAATTCTAACACGGTTCTTTACTGGTCTCTGACCAAATAAAGAGACTGTTCATCAAATGACGCTTCATCAAGGTTTGATGTACAAATCTGCGTCACCTTTGGAGGTCATTTCGTACCATGACACAAAGTAATGTCAAATTATAATAACTGTCTGGGCATTACACTATGGTATCGATTGATGGTACCTTACTGTACTTACATGTATGCATTTCATGTAATTAGGTGCAAATAGATGACATTCGTATTAATAACAACGTAATTAAAGCGAAGTCATACACGCATATGGATAATTATGTTTCAAAAGCAATTCGCTTTGAGGTTTGTTGAATGCGTCATGTACATTTGATTTAACAGTGATGATTCCAAGGGTTCGAGAAAGGATGGCTGCGTCCTGCCTCAACGGTGGTACCCTTGAAGACCCGGGTTAGAACTGGTCTTCAGCAACCTATGCTTGTCGTGAGAAAAAACACTCGTTTAATTAAATGTTATAGTTCTTGCATTCAACTTCACTGTTCTAGCATAATTAGGTGGTGGGGTAGCCTAGTGGTTAAAGCCTTCGCTCGTCAAGCCGAAGGCCCGGGTTCGATTCCCCACATGGGAAAATGTGTGAAGCCCATTTCTGGTGTCCCCCGCGTGAATATTGATGAAAGCAGCGTAAAAACTATAATCAGTCAGTCAGTCAGTCAATCCAGCATTATTGGTCTTGTGCTCGTGTATTTTCGGGTGAACACTTAACTTATTAGGTGACAATAGTGACCCCATCTTTTAGCGAACACGTTGTATCACCACAACATGATAGTGATTCACATGTTCTTAATAAAGTCGGAAACTGGTAATTTATTCTTTAAGCAGTTATATTATAATCAAGGAAACGTTTTTGTTGCTCTTTCAGTGAAGGGTTACCAATTACACCGGTATGTATGTTGTGTTGTTAAATGTCTTGTGGACGTTATCATTTGACATTACATATTAATATTTCATATTTTGAGTTCGGTAAAATAACATGCTCGTTCATGAATACTGAATGCATTTACTGTTCATAAATTCGGTAATAAAACATCAGCTTCGTCTGTGCCAGAGCGGAGAGTGGCAATAAAACTGTTCAAGTCCGCAAAAAATAGCATCAAGCGAGATATGTTTAAATAACTAAGATTTGCAGCAATAACTTCTGGCAATTTTATCTCTCAGTGCGTCATCTCCATCTTTAATTCGCTTCCTATCTTCCCCTGTTTTTACAAAAAATACTTTGATGTAGAAAATAATGCCGGATATCCTCAGAATAAACGCGTTTCTGTCTCATAACGCACGTGATATTGTTATATAAAACAGTCAAGTCAATAGGCTAAGTCGAAATTTCGCGCATAATTGTTTCAGATCCGATTATATTTAAACTGTTTATGGCAGGCAGGAATGGTGTCATGTTTCAGGTTGCATTTTACTCAACACTCGCTGAGAACATCAAGCACAAGAGATTGTGTTAATCTGAACAAGGGAGGTCTCTTGAAGTAATTACGAAGGTATTTCAACAAATTGAAACGCAGAGATTAACCCAGAAATCGGTTTGCGCAGAACTAAATTGTTAAATTGGTAAGTGGCCACGCCAGGTCAATCAATAAACAATACATTGTTACTGGAACACTCGGCTTTATAATTAGAATCACGAAAAAGGCAACACTGAGGATCCAATAAGTGCCAGAAGCATTGAGTGACATATCCTTGAATTTCGGTTCATGTTATCACTCATGTCAAGAATTTCGCCTCCTTTCTTCAGGAATCAGGAATAATGTTGGACATTGGAAGGAACCCAATCCGCATTTTCCAAGCAGATAAAGCACAAGTCAGCTGGCGAAAGCCTCGATTTGCCATCTTTTACAGCCTTCTGGAAACTGTTTCTTCTCGAATACTCAAGCCTGTCTGGTTCATGTATGCAGCAGCATTGGGTATGTGACTGTAAGGCTGTTCATACACACAAAAAAACATTTATGAAAGGTCCGCCGTTGATTCCGGTCAAATCCGTTCACGACGGGGCATTATACCTTAATTGGCATTTTGATCAGTGACTGCCACTCACACTTACGACGTTTATGATTACAACAGCTTCTTAGCCACTGAAACTACATACACATAACAAATTTAAAGTAACAAAATTGAGGTGCACCTGTCCGTACACAAACGTGACATCAGTTGCCAAGCAACTTAACAATGCTTCTGATACATAACGGTGCCCTGAGACCTGGACCAGGCAAATCAGTGTTTAACAGCATCAACACTTATCTATACTAAGGGCCAAGTCAAACCAAAGTCAGCCTCGTCACAATATGTTAACAACACACCACTAACACACCACAACTCCGCTCTTAATAGCATCGAAAACAGCGGATAAATTATGACCAGGAATTATTAAGGACACTAAGATTCCTGAAACTCACGATTCAGTTTCCACTGAACGGCAATAATAACTACACCCCTCAGTTCATTACATAATGTCTTATTTTAAAATATGTAAACTATGTTATTTAAACCGAACGAATTGTGTTCGCATTGAGTCAGCACTAAAATACTTCTACTTGGATTTCTTCTCTTAAACTATGATCTTGTTTGATTCAATATTTTAAGAAAATAGAACAAAATACACGCCTGATGATGGGTATCCAAGAGCCCTTTTTTTGAAGATCAGTAAGATTGTCAGCACAAATTTACGCTATGGGGTTGTTTCTCATCTCAGTCTTCATTGAGTCCTAATTTTACAGAAAAACTACCAAGACGTTCATTACATTTTACAAAACGCCGCAGAGACGACTAATGGTTAAATACTAGTGTAACCACATTAAATGATAGTTCTTTCAAGTTTCAGTTACATTATAAACAAACTTTGTGTTCGTTCTTTTGTCCATTAGTACATGTTTCAGTTGAGTGATTAAACTGACACCAAGACCTAAGGTCTTTTGGCACGTTTCTAAACGTACATGTTCATGTATATCCCGGGAGCGCGTGCATTAATCGATGTCTGAGAATGACTCCAAATATTTAATCTCGCGTGAGGCATTGCTGGTACAAGCTACATACAAAAGAGTGGTATCTCGTGTGAAATACCTATAGCTGAGAATGAATATTAAGATATAGTGTGTGACACTTGAAATGATCTGGCAGTATTGTGTGAGACTTGTACTTGTACATGTATATAGTCTATGTTCCTTCTGTTGTCCCCTCTAGTTATAACGTTTTAGATTTAATTACTAGTTTTACATACACATCTGTGATATTCTAGTTGTTTTACTGTCCTTCGTCGGCAGTTTTTTTATAATATACATATATTTCATTTCAATATCAAATGTTCGATATGGCTGAAATATTGCCGATGTGACGTTAAATATTAACTCACTCACTCACTCACTCTATGTTCCTTCTAACAAACAAATGTCCTGATACACGAGAATTGATCAAATATGTGCCGCAATTTAATAGTATCCGAGAGTCATGTCTCGGGGATATTATTGTAATGAGCGAGACAACAATGTGTATAATGTATCATGTTCCACTTATGGCACTCACAAACACATGTGAAGACGAAGACATAGATTTTTGTGTTCACAGCCAAATGCCATTGATCAGATATTGATGCGTTTAATTGTGCACTTTGTCTGCGTTTGACAGATAAGTGTAGAATGTAGAAATTGGATATCAGGTTCATATGTGTTAAGATTGTCTGTCCTAAGTGTGTTTCGTCAATAATGTTGCATTAGGGTTCACGCCATTTGTATAGGTACAATACGTTATATGAACGTAATGTGGTGAGATAGACCAGTGTCTTGCAGGTCATAGAGACAGTACTAGCAATACTGATTAGTTTGTTTTGTGAAATACTTCGTTTGTTAATCGTCAGAAAACGACGGCAAACAGATTCACGTTAAAAGTAATTATGACAAAATAGGAAATCAATAAATTCAATTTTATGTGTGTTGATGTGTCAAAATCAAAACTTGTATTCAAGGCTTTAACCAAATTTGATTTACAAACAGTAAATTGTATACTGAAGATCAGTTTTGGAAGTCATTCACATCTTTTAAATATTGGAAAGTAAACAGATTTTGATCTGAGACAGGAAGCCTTTGACAAGAATGTATTGATAGATTTTACCTAATTAAAATAATGAAAATGTCACTCTGGTTTAAACACCGAATAATTTCCATTGCCAACGAAAGGTTATTCATGGTCATAACGTTGATGTTTATTATTTTCGTGATTTAAACTAGCTTGGGATTCATTTCATAAGAGCGTGTGAATACAGTTAAACATAATAGTCGATTGAAACAAATTTATTACTTATTTTAAGGGTTGGATTTTTGTTTGTCTTACATGTTTAAAGATAATCTTAAAAAATGTCGCCCTCAGATATTGAGAATGCAATACTATCTGTTTGTATACAGTGATGTTAAATGGCTATAGATGCTTGGCAGATAATCATCGATATTTGTCTAAAGGCAATTTAATGATCATATCAAAGCAATGTCCATTAGCGGTAAAATGGTAATCATAGAAACTTAGAAACGTGTACAAATATTATTTTTACACAATTATGTCGACGTACCGTATGAGCAAATCAAAATATTTGACACTTTGACACGAGCTTTGGTAATATGAGCATCAAACAATATCAGTGATGGATCCATTAGTGCGGTGGTATTGTTGGGAAAGCAAGAAAATTTGTTGAAATACAAAATATTTGGCAAAACAGCATTGCACGCGAGTGTAAACGTAGCTCCGAGACTTCCAACTGCGCATATGAAGTGCACGATCATGACGCTCCGGGCACATGGCTGTTTGAGATGAAGGATTTCCGGCCATTTTATTGCACTCGTATCAAAGTAGGACTGCTGGCAGCAGGCAAGGAAAGATTATCAAACCGGATGCGATTCAACCAACCTTCACCTGTAACTACTACTGGCTAACCAGCATTTAGCTGCATATGGCGATTTTACTGTTTCATATTAAAGTGCAGGTTTAAAGCCATTTAGACATGGTGAGGTATCAAACTGTTCGAAGCAGTATATATATCTCAAGTCTGTAGGTTGAATCCATCACCGAGAGTGTATTTCAAAGGAGGGAAAAACAGTGATACCATATGGACATATGGTATAAAACATATTTATGTACGTAACATGCGGGGGTGACGTCAATAAATACCATTAGGTACTATTTATGCAGTGTTTATTTATTTCTCCTCCGAGTCCGGAACACATCTTGTTCCGCGCTCGCCTAATGATTTACAAAAAAAGGTGTCTACACTCAGCATCAGTCTTAATGATCACCGAGTGCCGTCTTCTGTCACACTTTATTATTTGAAAATGAAAGACAATGGCTCGCTGTGAGCCAGTGTGTGTTGATAAACCAATTTTACGTTAATTGATGGACATGCATGAGGCATGATTGTCCATTACAGTCGCGCAGACACGAATTACACTAACACAAATCAGAACGCATTCCTTGAAAGGGATTGATCTGGTCAAGCACGAAGCTGATCGAACCTGCTTGTCAATCAGTCATTACATTGCTATTAGGACCCACGCTGAAAACGCTATTCTTCTCGTTAATGACAAAGGATGGAAAGATGTCTTGACTGAGTAGTAAGAATACACGCCTTTCAGAAATTACTTTTTATAACAAACGACTGTGTATAATACCTTTGTTTTCTGTAGGGAATCCTAAAGAAACGTAAAGACAATTTTTGCCAGGAACACCGTCCTTTAATTATGTCCAGGAAACATGTGGGAGAAAGACACCTATCGAGGGATCGTTTCATTACACCGGCTTCTTCTGCTCGCTGTTGACTGCCTCCAACAGAAACACCTTGTCGGCTGGTGTTCAACCCTGAAATCGTTAGGGCCTCGGTTACAGCGGTGGGGAGATATACTCTCACAGACGTCGCTGCCTGTGCTCTGTGATTGGCGCTAGTTGGTAATAGTCGACGTTTACAGATAAGGAACAAGTGGTGCTCTTGCTTAGGTTAGCGAAGTCATCTCGAGTCAAAGAAACTATCCAGAACTATATGTCGGGCTTATAGACGTAATACACACTTGAAACGTATAAAAAGTTTGAAGGTAAGATGCTTTTGCTTATTCTGTAGTGATATATATTTTCACTTAATGTACAGAACCAACCCGGTAACTTGCTTCCTCTTTGTTCCGTGCATTTTCAGTAAGAAGATTACTGCAGACATAAGCTTGTTCATGTTTTTCATTTCTTCATATGTGCATGTATGTCAGTGATACTTCCTGAAATGTGTGGAAATGTTACTGTCTTAGATGCGATGTTATAATAATGGATTGTTCACGCTTTTTATTTCATCACTATAACAAAATATGAATATTATGATGACCTGTGCTAACGATTCAAAAGCAAATATGTGCTCAGTTAAGACAAAATGGTTATTATATGCGCATATTTGTGTTACTGAATGAGACAACCTCTCAGATTCGACAATACTTTTGTCTGTTAACTTCAGTATTCCCCTACAGCAATCCCGCATCGTTTAAAAACAACTACCTCATAAAATGTGAAGATTACGCCCGTTTTTTGTACTTTGTACTGTAGACTAACTTGAATACCTAAAATAGCTAATGAATAGCGATCATTCTGCTAATACTACACATTATTAACCTCTGACCGTGGGAGCTCGTAGATTAACCGTTAAAGTACATACCCTTCTTATCAACGTTTTGATTATGCTATAAACTCCTTATCAGATGTAAGATTAACGCTGTACGTGTTGTCTGTACGGATAAACGTCGGAAAGAATATTGATTATTCTTTCACTAAATATGTTTAATATAACAGTACAAATTCATGATTTGACAAGTATGGTGATGACAGGACTGAAGGAAGGTGGGTCTATGTGTTGTGACGTTGATACAGTTCTCTTGCTGAAGTGATTTACGCAGCGACGGATGTTAAAAACCAATTAGCTTTTATGGTCACTATATAGTCACGTATGGTCCGGGTAATTGAGCCTCTCCACGCTAAGACAATAGTTCTCAAATGAAATATTTACAAGTATTCAGCGCAAATAGAATGATAGGTGAATGGATCTGCATCATGACATTCCCTTGGGGATTGTATGTCACTGAACAGTTTAAGAACAGCAATGACATGACAAGGTTACAAGGTTTCACTTAAAGGACAAAAGCATAAGTGCACATTGACTCAATGCGGAACATGAGTATTGAAGGTCTAAGTTAGTGTTGAAACATGTGGTGTCTGAGATAATAATGTTGCAATATACATGAATAGCCTTAGTCCAGTCCTCGCTCTTCCACGGGCACATTCTATTATATCAACTGGACACTGATGTCCCAGACTCTTATGCGCCACAATTCACAGTGAAGAGTAGCGCCCTTTAGACGTGTCAGGGCCATGTCATGGTCGGTTCGAATTACCAAAGTGGTAGACATCAGTTCGGCACGATGTCATCCCTGCTTGATAGTGATTCGTACACACATGCTTATGATATAGTCGGAATATTAAGATCTTTATGTGACATCTTCCATGACCATGGACGTGTTCTATGTGATATAACTGAAATACTCTTAATAGTGCATTAAACCCATCTTGCTATTATGTGCACTCTTCTTAACACAAAGTGTTTTCACGTGCACGTTAAATGTCGTGTATTTCATCGAGCGGTGGGGAAGCCTAATGGTTAAAGTGTTGGCTCGTCACGCCGAAAACCCGGGTTCGAATCCCCAAATGGGTACAATGTGTGAAGCCCATTTCTGGTGTCCCCCGCCGTGATGTTGCTGGTATATTGCTAAAAGCGGCGTAAAATCAAACTCAGTCAGTCAGTCGTGTATTTCATCATTATTAATCGAAACATACATGCGACACTTATCCATATGTATGGTGGACAAACATCAATATGTGTACAATTACTTAGTGATTAAAGCGTTCGCTCGCCACATGTTAAATGTCGTGTATTTCATCGGGCGGTGGGGTAGCCTAATGGTTAAAGCGTTGGCTCGTCACGCCGATGACCCGGGTTCGAATCCCCTCATGGGTACAATATGTGAAATCAAATTGTTTTCCGTGACGTGATGTTGCTAGAATATTGCTAAAAGCGGCGTAAAACCATACTCAGTCACGCTCGCACTTCTTTACTTATATAATACTTCAAGAATAATGGGGATTGTGGTTGAATCATTCACTGAAGACATTTGGTTCCGTGTGTGAAATCCTTCCTGGTGACCCTTGTCATGGTATTGCAATAACTTTGTTAAATCAATTGATTAAATCTCAGTTACTCTTTTACTTAATAATGCTGTTTTAATTCAAGCTCGACAAACAATTTAACTTAAAATATTTCTTCACACTTGAAATTACGCAACCGTTGATATCTGGATCAAAGAATGACTTGCATTCCATCCAGTAGTGTTTAATGTTCATTTCTTTTCACTTCAAATAACCCTTTAGGTATTAGTGCATCCAAGAGAAAATCTTTAAGATCTGTAGCCGTAAATTCAGTAAGACATAGCATAAGCGCTGGAAAATCCTGCTAAATACCTCGCGTCGGGAAACTTATGTCTCTTAGGGCTCTTCCAAGCCGTTCAAAATCATACCTTCGCACAACGACGGAATAAAAGATTACATCTGGTTACATAGTCTCTCTGATAAGCGCTTAAGCTCTGTAGTGTTCTAGAAAACTGGTTCTAGAGTCGAGCCTGAAAAGCTAGTAACAACACTATACATAACCATGTCACGCATACGTACGCTAATGGACGGTTTGCAATTCAAGGTCTAATGAGTCTGGGAGATGAGCGAAAGATCTTTTATTGTTAAACTTCGTGTATACATATAGTTACATTTAACCCGAAGACCGTTTTGGATCAGATGACGTGGGTTTTATTGCCAGTGCCTTCGCGCGGACATCTCAAAACTTAAGACATGCGCAAGCAATACAACGTGTACAGGCCTTAGAAGGTATGAACAGAATGGTCAAACCCATTTCCATAATCATAAGTTATGTCTGCAAAAGTACGATTCCAGTTGTATCGTAAGCACGTTTTCGTGTATCCAATCAAATGATGGCACCAGGTGTATGCGTATAGGTTAGAGCATGATACCGTTATATACCGTCATAACATACAAGGCAAGTCAATTGTTTTCCGGAAAAGCAAAAAGTGTAAAATTACCAATAGGAATTTGAATCGAACATTTTACGGTCTGATGCGTATAATTTTATATGTAGAAACCCTTTTAAAAAGAATTTTATGAGGCTTTTAAAGCTCAAGTTTGAGCTTAGGATCCTCTTTGACGCTTCATGTAAGTGTGGGCGCCAACGGTTTGAGCTGCTGCAATATTCCTTGATATAAAGGAAGGTTGACGAGTTGTTGTAGAATCGAGACTGTACATCTAGTGTCGATAAACGTCACAAACATGTATTGTCGATATATGAGACCATACATCTAGTTCGGATAACGATTCTGTGGGGATTCTACTGTAACATCGCTTATAAGCTTTATATTTGATGAAATATGAAACGTCAGCGCCAGGGAACAATCAATCTCGATTATGTAGCTAAACGGATTCCTATGGGCTTGACAGGCGAAATAGTAGCGCATATCACTTGCATTCATCATTTAACATCATTAATAACCACGTGTGAGGAATGGGTGACGACACCAGGTGTTCCAGTTAAGAAATTGCATTATGGAGGTTCACACATTGTGGAGCATACAATGAGTAGAATTGTTCACATGACGATACAAGCCAACTAGAGAACAATACTCGACCAATAAGGCCTCGTATCACGTAGATCTCAAGTTTTGCATAGTAGGATTGGACTGTATTTAGTTAGATACTATCATGCTGAATCTTATTCTGCTGTGAACCCGACACATCTTCCATAATTCCTTCACAATCGCTCCGATTTTCATATATAAATCAATAAGATCTTACTATTGTCAAGACTCGATTATTTATAGACCGCCGACATATTGCTGAGTGCGGCGTTAAACAACAAACAAAGCTGTTGCCAATATCTCTGCTGTGGACTTACAGTGGATGCTTTACGTCACCTCTCAACTGATTTAAGATCAGCTTCGTCGTATACCACTGAACGATTTGTTGACACATACATCACGTGCATGTTATCATATATACATATGATACATACATCAGAAGAGGTCTGTTTAGATGCAATTAAGTGCTACAACGAAGTGTTAAATATCGTGATATAAGTTCAAGCTATTTCGTGTTTTGTTTTCGCCAACACCTGGTATCACTACTGTTTTGATAGTGATTCATAAACACATGCTCACGATATAACTGGAATTCCACAAACGACTCTACTTTTAGCAGATATTTCTTATGGCTGTTGCAAAGGTTTTGTCGCTTTTATTGAGTTATCCGACCCTATTTTGTTTGAAAATCCACACGAATAACGGAATGCAATGAGATCATGAGGAGGCAGACTACCGTCGTCTTCGTTCGCAAATAGCTTGTTCGCCATTTCATTTCTCTAACCAGTACACGCCTAATTGGTATTAACGAAGCTTATTATGTACATGGCCATACCCCCAGCAGTGATAACTTTACATCTGTTCGTAGCAACAGTATGTTACATATGTCAGTCTACGCTGATATTTTATTTCTTGTCCATATCAGCTTCAAAAGACCCCTTGGCCCTTTGATAGAGCATACAGAGCACCAACCTGACACTCGTTTGGTATGAACGACTACATTTATGAGGACTAACTAGGAATGTTCGTTGTAAGAACAGCGAGTTATAAACGACCAACAAAAGCCACAATTATTTGACGAAGCCAGGACTACGTCTATAATCTGCAGCCTGTCAGTAATTTGACGTTTCCTGATTAGCATCTGTCTGTCTTGGTATGAATACTACATGTGTGGCATGAAGAATATAGGGAAAAGACGTTTTGATAAACCGCCGGCTGAAATATATTTGCTGTCTTGTAGGATGACAATTGACGATACTACTAACTGTATAAAGTACCCGTGCATATCCGGATTAGAGTTGGTTTCAGGCAGGCCTTGCTTGTCGCAAAAGGCGACTGTGGAGATGGAGTGTTCAGACTTGCTTGATGCATGTCATCGTTTCCCAAATGAATAATAGATATATGTTCATGATGTCAATCACTCGATTCTCTCTCCCAGACTCGATTATTTACATACCTCTGACTAAGTGCAGGGCTAAACGAAGGAAAGAAAACACTATGTGTTGCCAACAATGCGGAGACATATGCAATACACTTGCAATGAACCTGGAAACATTGAATTTCCGTTTATCATTATTTTACCCACCGTCTGACAAGTGTTTTAGAGAACTGCATTTACGTTATAACGGCTGAAAGGAACACACGCATACTGTCCAAGTGAATGTTTGAACAACCGATTCAGCCGAGACATAGAGAAACTAGTTAATGTATCACTGTGAACACCGTACATTGTACCACCTGCACCAGCACTGACCGTGGTCAGTAGGGAATGAATGACAAATCAGCATTTTTGGTGAAATAGAAAGGGGATAGCCCTAGTTTATTGTTCTCGCCATCGATAGATGCAATTTACGTATCGTAATTGTGCAGAACAAACATGTTGCAATATGTGGTGTCTGGTTATACATGTTTCTGGAAGTAGACAATGGACTAGTCTTGTTGTGAAGAAATGATGCATCGGCAATACCTTTGGGTGTCACTCCTCTCGTGCGGGCTCTAACTAATTTACCGACTGCTTCATCATGTAGTCATGCAATCATTAATGTTAGACGTTGACCAGAGGAGCCCAGTCGTTTATAGTGACAGGACATCGATACTCCTAAAGTGAGTGCGTGAGTAAGTGTGGTTTTACGTTCTCTTAGCGATATTCCAGTCATATCACGTCGGCGGACACCATGAATGGGTTCACATTGTGCCCATTTCGGAAATTGAACGCCGTCATCGAAGCAATTCTTCAGCAACCCAGAAAGCCTGCAGGGATTACAGCGGGATTGAGCAGTTATTCGTATTACCATATGTTTACAACCGATCACAATACCATTATTTCATCTACATATAACTGGTTCAGTAAGTTTGATGTCTCCATGACGTGCTGTTTTCTTTATGTTTGTTCCTGGTGTCACGCATCTCCTCCCTGGGGTATAGCAATTACAACCAGATCAACACAGGTGGAATGTAACTTCGATGAATCTAAAACATCAGCTATCTGAAACAAGTCATGGACAATGTAACAAGGTCCCTGTTATCATAATCAAATATCGCCAGCGGCTGAAGGGATGATGTAAATCCAGCTAGGGTCCATGCAGGTAGCAAAGGTACTGTCAGGGACCGTTCATAATTTATGGTGGGGGTGGGGAGGTTTGATTTTAAGGGGGGTCACCCATTTTGTTCTGTGGATTTAGGGGGGTCAGCAATTTGGTACACATGTACCAGGGGGGTCAGCAATTTGGTATATACAAACATAAAAAAATTGTGCTTACAAAATATGGGAAGGGGGGTGGGATAATTGATTTTGTACATGACATCGTCATCACCACCACGGTCCCTAAGTTCCCATGGTCCCTAGTATGGTGTTGTTAGTAGCTAGTATATTTGTATCGTCTTCTACAGTTAAAATGTTTTAGATTTAATTACTTGTTTTAATGTATATCTGTGATAGTCTAGTTGTTTTACTGTCCTTCCTTGACAGGTGTTTATAATTTACATTTAATTATTATAAATCTACAACTTGAGTTAGTCACCATATGGCTGTAATATTGCCGATGTGACTTAAAATCTTAACTCACTCACTCACTCATAATCAACTTGTAAAAATAGGTGAAAGTAGTCATTCCGGGTCAGAAAGATTGGTTTTCTGTTGTTTGTGGTTCGCGTGACAAATAAGGTGATCGGAGGGTTAGGTTCAACAGTGTGGCTGACGGCATGTCATCGTATGCCTATCAGAACGACCGTTGCAGATACTCTCAGGCACTGGTTTGCCTTCTCCTGATACTTACACTGTGATATTGCTGAAATAGTAGTCACAAGCTTTCACTTGACACTCTCTTGACTGTCCCTTAAGGCTCGGCATTACCGCCATGATGACCACCCGATCCTGTTAGTCACCACCTACGACAAGCATGGGATACTGAAATCCAATTCTAACACGCATGTTCACGGGTTACATTAGACTGTGACATTGACGGCCAAGGAGCCTGAGCCCATACAAAGGCTTTTGTAAGAGTGTTCCTGACAACAAACTGATTATTTTTATATGACATTAAGCGATGTCCTCATGGAATTGGTAGTAGTGATACATAGTTTGAACATTGTTTTAAGCACACGATCGCCACAAGGTGCATTATCAACTGCTCGACAGGAACCGAGTGCACGCCATCAAGCGAAAAGCCAGCCAGCCGAAAATTATTTATGATTTCTCATGATATTGTTCACGGTCTTGTCCACTCGATGGTTCAGTAGCGTTCGTTATTAATACCATAAGCTACATCCTTTCGTATTATTTGTCCATGAAGTTCTCGATTCCACTTTCGGTCGATTTGGTGCTATCGCCGCTGAAACATGGCCCTGTGCAGCACGCATGACACACCTGTAAGTGACTCTTTGGAAGAAGGTCGGTCATCCTTGACATATGCAACCAATCAACCATCAGGGTCTAACTGGTGGAAGAGCGACTTGGTTCAAGCCTGCGTACAGAAAACGTTCTTTTGAGCATCAGTGAAGTGACTTTATGTTTATTCCACGCATGATTCCCTTTGTGAAGCAACGCTCAAAACATTTCAGATCATAGGAAGACAACATGGCATTTATATGCTTGTGGAATTCTTGATTATATGCTTTCTACTTGTTTTTCATTCAAGTTTCAAGCTGATAGCTTCTTAACGAAAGAAGATTTCTTATGGATATCGAAAGGGTTTTGTCGCTTCTATTCCGTATCTGTGTTTGCAAATCTTAGCGGTGAGAGGTCTTTTATCTTGAGCAAAACACTTGGATTTGGTTTGTAATGTGAATGAAATGCTACCTTGTGTCATTTGAGTGTACATTTGATTCTTCATCTCATATTATTATGACAGACAAAAGGCAGATCCTAGATAAACTTGACATGCCATAGACATGGGAATCATCCCCGTAATATCGGCATATTATGCTTTATCGGATGGACAGAAAGTCTGCCGCTAAACGCAAGCAGATACATTATGCGTGATACATGCACACATGTCAGGCACACTTTTTACGACTACGGAAATTACGAATGATATATATAATCTAAGGACTATCATCCTTGAGATATCTCCCCAAGAATCATTGTATATTCATAGTTGTAGATACTTACAATTCCAAAATGCATTTGATGACCTCTGTATATTCGCTTTCAAGTCCAGACAACTACCAAATATGACAACGGTCTAGCTTTAAATTGAAACAATGTTAAATGGTCAAGTAAAGTAAAGAATTCCGTTCTTAAGAGGCTGGTGACCTTGCTCAAGCATTTCATCTATTCACATTGCAATTTGAATTCGTATGATAAAGGTTGTGGACGTTGTCATCTCCCACGCCGTGTTTAAATCGAATCCATCAGTTTCCAAGTCATTAAGATCCAAATTAGTTCAAACCATGGTTTCTTTTACTAACCTGAAGAAAGAACGTAATATCATTTATTTCTTCAAAATATGCAGCAGTGCGGCTTGTAATAGTGTCACAGAATCTGTTCGACAGCGTCCTCACTGGTGAAAATAATAAAAATCTACACACAAGAGTCCCCTTCATCAATATATCCGTCTTTTCAATATGAATAAGTTGCTAGTTATGTGTTTATATACCTATATTTTTATAATATACTGTCGTATAAAAGTCCCTAGTATGGTGATCTACCTTCAGTTGTAGGCGATTACTGGCCCATTTTTACCTTGTCTTGTCCAAAAATAGTTTCATACTTTTAAAGTTATATGCTAGCTAGTTTTAACTCATCTTATGATAATCTAGTGGTTTTACTGTCCTTCGTTGACATGGGTTTATATATTATCTGCATGTATTATATATTTAGAACTAGTTTTAGTCACGATATGGCTGAAATATTGCCGATGTGACTTTAAATTTTAACTCACTCACTCACTGTCGTATAAAATAGCACACATGACTAATTACCTTAATAGCTTCCTACATTGTCAGTGATGTCATTTACGGCTTCTTGCTGATCATTGAAACAACTTCCTTTCACCGAAGACACAAGGATACACCTGTCAGTTCGCCCTAATGACTTTGGGAATTGTTTCCTGGTCTAGATTTATTGTGTGGGCGAAATGTAACGTGATCTTGACTTTACATATGGAGGGAGAGTCACGTTCACACGTTCACACACGTTTAGTGGCAACATTGTAACTTTAATGGTAAAACGAAAGAGTTGCTTCAGTTCTGTTTTCTTGTGACCATATATATGAACATGAAGACAAAAACCCTGACAATTTTTATGGAAAATACAAAGTTACTCATTTACGTACGCTGTTCACGAATGTATGGCATGAGTTGTTACGTATTAGGAGTTCATACAGACTGAGACCCGAACAAAATGCACTTAGCTTCAAACAAAGCTTCAATGATTGTCATGACAACGTACACAGCGGAGCCATTGTAGCTATACTTAGTATATCTTTACTCTTCTAATTCAATATGAAATACGTGATTGGCGTTCAAGAGACATTATGTCGATGATATCGGATTTATTCTGAATGTCTGCCTGTGACATGATTCGACATCATTGTCAAAATACCTTGACCTCTTCCTGTATTAGGTGCCATCGTACAAAACAACTTTAGCGCTAAGATTACCTTAAGTCTATGTTAAGGCATTGGAGTTATCTTACCGCTAAGATCACTTTGTACAACGGCACCCTGGTCAGCTCAAAACAGACCACCACAACTTTACAAACACTACAGACCATTGCACCATATCCTAATATACATACTCCGGTTTTAGCACCCATAATCACATTGATAGAATTGGTGATTGCACCAAGCATTTAAAATGTCAACAGAGATGTATCAACTTGTATATGAAAAATAGTCAGCTATGTGTGTTTATATTTCCCTCATCCAAGTATCTTAAACGGAGACTGAATTCGGACCAACTGCCAGTCCCACTGATTTAATTGATTAAAAACGCAAACTATTGTCTTTTGTGTCTTTGTGAAGTAGTTTTCAGAAGGTAAGAGAGCTTAATAATAGCGAATAATATAATAATGCCTCACTGAACAATATTCTTGGCATAATGACGATCTTGACGGACAAGATAATCCAGTGATCATGAGTTACTAAACAAGCAGTTGGAAACGGATGTCATGAAATCAGTCAGGTCCCGGTCTATTTAGCATGAGTATCTGGGATCTACATTCTCTGCCCTGAACTCGTCACGTGTAACACATGAATGTGTATACAAATCGAGTAGTAAATAACTACCCTAATTAGATACAAATGTTATCTCAGTTCGACACAAATCGAACAATGTCAAGACATCAACAGAAATTAACTTTAGATTGTGATCCGAAGGCGCCCTTTAAGGAATTGCTCGTACCAGCAGGGACTACCTGTCTGCGTGTTGAACTCATTAGTCCCTGATCAGATTAGATCAAAACATATCATGGATGGTACGCTGATATAGTATATCACCACACGCATTTCGACATTGCTTGTTTCATTACACCTACGGCTATAGAAAGTAATTGGTTTTGAAATCACTTCTTCACAGAGCTTGACCTGATAGTATACACATATGCCGATAAGCCAACATCAATAGCCTGGCTCATGTCCTTACAGTGACATTATGTTTTTAGTTTTCGTCCATTATGTCTCTTAGATATTGAAAAACTAAGATTGGCAGTTTTCTTCTTAGGTTTCTGTTCACGTACAGTGCAGACAATTGACATTTGACAGTTGTATATTTTAAGAAAGTATAATATTTCACATATTGGATCAATTGCTTTTGAATTAATTGTCTTTCATCTTTTTCAAACTTTAAAGAAACTTTTGAAGATGTTGATGTGAGGACATCTACGGCAATCACGTTCAGGGAGAAATGCCTGTTGAACACTGTTGAGTGGGATAGTGGTTTACAACACTGCTTAGTGGGATAGTGGTTTACAACACTGTTGATGGGGGCAGTGTTTTACGACACTGTTGAGTGGGACAGTGTTTTACGACACTGCTAAGTGGGATAAGGGTTTACAACACTGCTTAGTGGGATAGTGTTTTACGACACTGTTGATTGGGATAGTGTTTTACGACACTGTCGAGTGGGATAGTGGTTTACAACACTGCTTAGTGGGATAGTGGTTTACGACACTGCTTAATGGGATAGTGGTTTACGACACTGTTGATTGGGATAGTTTTTAACGACACTGTCGAGTGGGAAAGTGGTTTACGACACTGCTTAGTGGGATAGTGGTTTACAACACTGTTGATTGGGATAGTGACTTACAACACTGTAGAGTCGGATAGTGGTTTACAAATAAAACAATCCTCAGACTTTAAGAGAAATGTATGCACGTGGCTAGACCGAACGGGAACATATTGGGTAAGTGTTTATCATCAAATTCCCTTAAATCACAAACCCTCCCCCAAGACCCCAACGATGCGGAGGTAATTGGTGGCACATAACTCATAGAATCAATGATTACAGGTTCATTGTGGTAGAAAATATCTCTTTCCACAATTTACAATATGGTAGGAAAGAATATCACACTTCAAAAGAAATAAATCACGCGGACATATTGGGCAGTTAAGTCTAGAGAATTGTTGTTCACGATTAGCCGAAGCTAATAAGCAGCGAAGTATACGTGATTCATAAACAGTAAATTGTATTAGGTGCATGAAGTACCTGGAATTATGTGGTAAGAGATGCTGCGTTCGGTCTGTTGGGAAAGAAGGAGGCTCTGGTGGCAAATATCCTTTCAAGCAGACATAGTGTCACATTACAAACACTGAACGGCAGCCGTGTGCCTGCAGTAGTGTTTGCTACACGTGAGGGAGTGAGTTTAGTTTTACGCCGCACTCAAGCAATATTCCAGCTATATGGCGGCGGTCCGTAAACCAAGTGATCAACAGCATGAGCATCTATCTGCGCATTTGGGAACCGATGACATGTGTCAACCAAGTCAGCGTGCCTGACCACCCGATCCCGTTNGTCGCCTCTTACGACAAGCATGGGTTACTGAAGGCCAATATTCTCACCCGGTCCTTCACGGGTTGTTTGCTACTAGGGTTATAGATGTACAACTGATGTGATCACTGATCACATGTGTTATATGTTTATTTAGAGAAAGCAACACAAAGCCATTTAGGTTTTGATATCATATACTTGTCGAAAAATTCTATAAACAAGCAGCAAGCAGACATAATGTATTTCACTGCGGGCTTATGTTATGAAAAAATGACATATCAGTTCTTGTGTTAGTATAAAATATGTACTATGAATAAACTTCGTACTCAGACAAATGGGTTATAATATTAAAGTGTTTGCAAAATGTAAAGGAAACTAAGAATTCTTGGAAGGAGTGATCGGTAGCGTCACACTTAGCTTCAGTTGAGTGCACAAGACGTATAAATGTTGACACAAATTTTATGTAAATGGCGAAATTTATGTGTATGCAGTTTTACAGTTCCTTGGGGGAATCAATGGTTCTGGGTTGATGTAATATCCCACGAATCCGTTGGTATATGACCAGATGGTGGCCACGTGTTGCGGGTACAGCAACGTGCAGTAAACTTGGACAAAATACTGTGACAACGTGTCCCAGTCCACCCAGCTGTGAATGGGTACCTCGCAAGGATGGGAAAGCCACATTAACTCGGTGCGCCTAGTGGCTGCAAGAGWTGTATGATCCCCAGGGAGTTGAGATTGATAATACATTGTGCCGTTTGAGACTGACATCCAATGATCGAGGGAAAAAAGAAAGCGCCTTTGAGCAGTTGATCTGGATATTGGCGCTATATAAATATATATAAATAATTAAATAAAATAAATAAAAATCCTAAAACATACGTAATAAAGCCCAGAAAGGAGCGAGTAAGATTGACGACGTAGTAGCCACGATAGTCTTACAGTAACATTCCAAGAGCATAGTAAAACATAAAATGTATTATCCATTTGAGAGTTGGAAATTATAATTGTCTTTCATATCGAGAAGTAGGCCCTTGGTTGAAAGATGACTTGATCCAAGACCGGCTTGTTTCTTGGCTTTCTATCATTTCGTGTTGATTCCTCTTCATCCTCCGACCTTGGTCTTCTGCCAAGACATAGTGTTGTCTGGATTTTTGATAAGTCTTTCAGTGAGAGCTCTTTTCATGTCGGGATTTGACAACTGAGGGTTTGTGTTCTTTGATTCCAGTGGCTACGGGGCATATGCCATGTCTTATCAACAGAAAACAGATGAGTGCATTCCAAGATCGACGAGCCGTGGTCAGCTGAGTTCATATAATAAAACGATCTTAACTATACGGCACAAACAACAATCATCCCACCGGTGCCAGATATCACACAATTATAGGGAGCATGATTATAATAAAATTCATAATAAGGAAATGCATCTGCCATCGTGTTTCTTTTTACGGATGCGTCAGGAAAATGCCCTCCACGTGCACGTATCTACCATAAGACATTTTGGAAGCTAATATACACACATTTTTTTCAAGAGCTGCATATCTCTTTCTGACATCTTCGTAGAAAGAGCGTGCTTGATTGTTCTTCACGACCAGATCTTCTGAAATGTAGACAGAAACGGCTGGCACATTACTCGACATATATGGAAATTTGGCTTCTGGACAGTTAAGTAATCAGTTGACATTTTTCACACATAACATCCTTTTACTTGTTACCAAATTGACGCAGTCAGCTCAGGGACGAAAATTGGTCCGGTACTGCCACAGGTAGATGTCGAACTAAGTCTGTGTCAGAGCTTTATTAGATTTCACTGCAAACAGGACAAACCAGATACTTAACAAAGTTCATAAATAGAAAAAGAAATAATTTAATAAATTTCAATTTCTATTCATTTTGTTATTGCCTACGCGAAACAATAAATTGTGTAGATATGAGAAATACGTACACTTTGACATTTGAAATGAACAATTTTTCTTCTGTTCCCCTTAGAATATCATTTTTCTTATTCTTATTTTCATTGTTCCATGTTCATTACGATACCTTAAATGAGAATTTATGAACATACAATGACTAGCCATTGCTCCTATGTTTTCACCTTTTTGTTCAGACATAGCTGTGTATACCTGTCCAACACAAAAGTATTTGTATGATGATTATACTCATAAATATACTGTCATGACTTTGCAAATATGAAACAAAACTGCAACTTGCCAATTCTGCAACTCCTCTTTGCTGAAAAAGTGAGAATCACTTACATTTTATGTCACGTGGGCTCGTGTACCGAGCGACAAGAGAATGATGACAGTCGTTACTGAGAAGTATTTTTCATAGACAATAACATCTTTATATCAATATTCCGATAAGAGTTACATGAGATAGATTCTTTATCTTAGGGTTCATATACAAATAAAGGTGAGAAACGTCATATGTGAAGAAGACTGATTATATAAAATTAGCCATTTTAATTATAAAATGTTTCCCCTTTATACATGTACGTCCTCAAAATACACATCTATACTTATGCGTCAAAAACACATTTCTATGAGCACCTATTGCGTTCTTTAGAATGTAGAAAGATCATTTGAATAGTTTTGCAGTACGGCACGTACATGGAGCAGGACTCTCAAGGCCGAGACCTAGGAATACACAATGCCTTCTAGAAGTAGTCAAACGTAACAAATCTTACATTTGAGAACACTCTTTTCCCGCAATTTACAAATGCCAGAAGATATTGGGTGTTGAATCCCCATATGTATCTGTACAAGGAAATATGCAACGACTCATCATCAAAAGGTACACTTCTGAAGAAACAGCATTGCCACTGTATCGTTCTTTAAATCGTAACGTTATATTAATTTTCGAATTGTCAGCACAATCTAGTCTTTGTCCAGAACCTGATTATTGCTATTGGAGCTGTTAATAATGTCAGCTAATTTTAATCTTCAAATATTTTACGTTGTTACTTTGACTGAACATAAGATTCTCAAAAGAATCTCCTTGACATTTCATAATCTATTTCTCGCGCTTAATTTAAAAATATTCTGTTGAGTATATTTCCATTGTTATAAGAAAAGTAAAGGATCCCAACTTCTCACAGCCGACACTCAAAACGCAATAATGTTCAAATATGTTTAGAAATCTTAAAATTACATCTACATAACAATATCTTCTTATATAGACATTTGACCATCTAAGTGTAGGTTCATGGGTGTGCTGTTTTTACGATGCATACAAATCTTTTCAAGTTTTCATAGCTCACGTCACGTCAAACAATTCTTATATAGAAAAATACCTTTTCAGACTGTGGCCAAATACAACATGTCATATTTGAGCTGAAACTTTCAAATATATATTCTAATCCAGTCTCCAAACGCTCAATCTCAGTGTAGGGCACGCAAGAACGCACACAACGGCAGCTTCCTTACCCACTCTTCCACCACGGCTTCCATAAAATTGGAGTCCAACAATTGATGGTCTTTGTCTGGGCTGACAGAATTATTGATATTACTCTGAATATAAAATTAATTACAAGAAAACTTCATTCAGGAAATTACTTAGTTCAGTGACTGTTTAACTATTTCAATTTCTTCCCTTCTCTGAAAATGGAAGTTTAATGGCGGAAATCATCTGTCTTGAAAAGATATTGCTTGGTTCAAATTCAGTTCTTTCTCAGGTTTTTCCAAGTTTAACGGTTTGGCCTAAAATAGAAATCAAAACCGGAATCAGTAAATGAAATCAAAACATCGGCTCCACTGAATTTATTGCACAGGGTCGTGCGCTTTCATCCGGAAATTGAAGATGTTTTGCTGTGTATTCGATATATCATGTGTCACTTTTGGCGGCTTAATGCTTCCTTCATTAACATGATTTACATTTATAGTAAATCTGTCGCACCGGGATAGATGAATCGTGAGTTCTTTGACTTCTTTTGAGCAACATACATTTTGCCTCATTTATGATATCTGGGTTTTTATACCTTTACACAAGATATCTTGAATCAAACCAAGGATGTTCTGACAGCCTCATTGCTGAACTACTTTCGAAAACAAAGATGTTCTGACATCCTCATAGTTGAACTACTTTCGACAGTCGTTTGAAATACCGTTTTACAGTCTTGGGATAAAATTTCCCTTGTAGTTGAGATGAGGATGTAATCATTGTTCCACCTTTGCCCTAACCATTATCTGTGCAAATATAGCTCAACGCAGTGGGAATGCATATGCCGAGTGCCAAGGGGAATTACGAACCTAAACAGTCTGAGAGGTGTATATTACCTTTCTAATGTTGGTTTATTTATCCACCGCACTCTTTATAGGCTCATTCCATATCGTAATGTTCCTACTGTGGACGAGGCATTTTGCCCTTCAATGACTATCCTGTTCGTCCTGTTCTTTGATCATCTTGCTTTCTTTCAACCTTAAACAAAAATCATAATATAATCATTCAAGGCAAACATGTTCATATTTGGTTCATCATTTGATTGGCTTGTTTGTTTACAGGTCACAGTCGAACAGCAGGAGTACTGCCTTTACACATATTTTGTTATGCTGAACTCTGTTACCTTACTCGCAAATACCTAGTGTTTTTTTTTCCAGATATTAATTCCCAAAGTGTTTGCCTTTTACACCTAACCAGTTCTCTGACGTTAATACATGTTGAAGTAAAGAAAATGTCTCAAAACATCAGATAAAAGGGACATTTATACGTGAACAACTTTTGTTTGATGATGAGATACCCTCATTGCACATTTAATTATAGAGTTCTCTAGAGTCGAGCCCTGCAGATCAGGGACTCACATTTGCAACGACTTCCAGTCTACACAATTCAATATCATACAATCACAACCATTTAGGCGAATATCTCTTCAGCATCGGGTGTTCAGCTGCACCTTGTTTCCATCAGAAAATATAGGGGCCAAGGGTGGCCAAGTCGTTTCAGGGGGGCCAATTTGTTGTGCAAAGTTGCATCCCTTGGGTACTCCAGCAACCTATGATCTGGGGGCCGTGTTTCTCGGTTTCGCCAAAACTGTAAATGTCTGAGACCTCCGTCACTTTGGACATTCCTCTCACATTAAGCTCACATTAAGCTCATATGATGGAACTGGCGCCTTAATTCGCAGAATAATGTCCAATGCTGCGTTAAATTCAACCAGCTCAAATAACTGTCCAGAAGATTGTTGGAATGTTAGGGGCGGTGGGGTAGCCTAGTGGTTAAAGCGTTGGCTCGTCACGCCAGAGACCCGGGTTCGAATCCC
>VKKT01001717.1:33144-44371 GCA_008038995.1 Haliotis laevigata | reverse complement strand
AGCTGAAATGGGCTTCACACATTGTACTCATGTTGGGAATGGAACCCAGGTCTTCGGTGTGATGAGCGAACACTTTAATCATTAGGCTACCCCACCCCACTTGGTCGTCCAACTTGAAGATAATTGAATATAACTCGTACTTTAGCTGCTTGATGATGTTTTGCTGAAATTTGTTTCACCTTTAGAGTTCGATTTCGTGGCGCGAGACTTGCAGTTCGAAACGCCATCTAATGTCAGTTTCCATTGTGCCAACAGAAAGTAAACTCTAAGTGTTATAGAAGCTGCATACCAAGCTTAAACAGACAGTGATAGACATCGAGTAAAGCACAACTGTATAACAGAATCAAGGTAGACAGATAATTTCGACCTTCCTTGAACCTGTCAATCAGAAATGACAGTCAGCTCAGCGCATGTGTGTCTAGCGCCTCTGTGTGAAATATAAGCACATCTAAACGTCCTTGCATAAAATGTTTTTCGTCAACACTTATTTTTCTTCCACAAATCGGTGTTAATATTTACATGTAATGGCTCTCTATTTCCTTAAGCGTATATATTAACTGAAAATAAACTTGCGTGGATGAGACTTCCTGAAAAAGTAACAATGTACAGCTCGCAAACTGTCACTGGTACGGATATAAACTATCAATAAATAAATTGTTGGAGTTATAGAAGAGCCTAAGGACATTGGGGACAGACCAATTAATGAAAGCACAGGTGATGAGCTCAGAGAAGGTTGTTCGAAGTGAATACTGAGCGTTTGCCAACGCTTCATTAAACTCTCCCTGAGACATTATCTCTGAGCACATTTGGCATGGTGAAATATTATGTTTCCTGAGCAAAGGCTTGAAAGTGGCACTGTGATACACTGATAGTGCTCCATCTGGTTGAATGCCCTCAAAGATAATTGTTTCCAAATATGGAGAAAACATCAAAAGTGTCATAAATAGACCCGATTAGTGTGATTCGACCAGCTGGATTATAAAGCATTATTCTAATCCGAAACCCACATATGCATAGTGTTAGATATTATGTCTCTCTTTGAACATCAGAAGGGATTGAAATTCAATCCCCCAATCACGGAGTTATTTCACTTGGCCAATAGTGTTTGTAGTTCTACTTTCAACGATATGATGAAAACTTAAAGGTTAATCGGTGCAAAATTACTTCTTAGCGGTATCTAATATTTGAAGTTCCAATCATGCATTTCCAAAGAAAGTTCCACCGAAGACAAAGGCGAATGCATTACACTTTACTTCATAACTCCCTAGATGTTCAAACTGCTAGTCCAAATTTTCTGAATCAATCTCACCATTACAAGAGATTAAGGAATCAACACAATTACAATAATGACGGTAGCCAGACACACACAGGGAGATTTTCCATGAGAAAATACCTTCTGTATTGATTATATCGGTATTCATTGAGGCTGAGATGTCTAGAAGAGGCAAAGGGATGTTCTGCAGATCCTCAATAAGCGATTGTTCCTCCTTGTCACTCAAACTTAACTCGGACCAGCATTCTCAAACTGAGTGTCTTGTTCCTGACACAGGATGGGTGGTCCGTCCTTGCTGGTGGCTACCCTAGACGTATTGATTCATAATAATTACGTGGTTAAAGGGCGGGTAACATAACAGCCCAATATTTCCCTGAAAGGTTAATGCAACGGACGTGCAAGTCATTTCCAAATCCCAATAATTACTGTGACATACGAGCTGAAGAGGTCAGTGTCGGCAGCGCCAAGACAGAGATTGTCTTGTACGTGAGACGTGAAGGGGCAGGCGCCCGTTGCAACTGTGACTTACACAGCAGTGCAGCGCAGGGACATGTTCAGACAAACAACACCAAAAAGGCACGGAGATATAAACCGTTCCACAATTTTTATTCATGAACGTGTTCTGTCTTGTTTCTTAGTGCTTAAATTCGTTAATATCATCCTATTTTTGACCACTGAACGCTGTGTATCTTCTACATGTACAAGGAAGGTCTGCTAATATAATTAAAGGTGGTATTCAATGAGACTATGGACTGAATATTTCACAGACAGTTGTGAAGGGAATTACGACCAAATCGAAAAAAAGCATACCATGTGAGATTTAGTGTATATTTGAACACTCATTTTCCATGCTGTTAAAATCAAAGAATGTAATCGACCTTCCATAATTTTAAAATTTTATATTTCGGTTGTAAGACCGAAGGAGTTTACATAGTCTATAGCTAATTCTCTTTGTCTAATAAATTACTCGACAAGATAATCAAATCATTAAGTTCTCTAAGTAATACAAGTAAAATGATTTATGAATGACAAAATTACAGCTATATTAATTAGTATGTGGTCACTTTTATTTAGTAACTGAGTTTTATTGAAGTGATATTTGACACAGTTTTATGAGCGAGCGAGTGAGTATGGTTTTACGCCACTTTCAGCAATATTTCAGCTGGGGACACCAGAAATGGGCTTCACACATTGTTCCCATGTTGAGAATCGAACCTGGATCTTCGGCGTACCGAGCGAACCCCCTCAAGTTTCATGAAAATATGTGATAAATACACCTACAACACATTGCGCTCCAAACCATACCCTACGATTGTCAGTTCACATTTGTTTTTAATACTCACAGGTCGATCTAAAAGTCCCGGAAGCTTTAATCACGAATCTATTGCTCATCATAATTATAATTCACGATCAGTGGCAGACCCATGAGAAATCTTTAAACAGGGCGAAGCGGATGTTCTCTTGTTGAGATCCCTGAAGGCGTTTCAGCAGTAAATCATCGTTTCCTTAGTGTAGATATACAAGGTCGATGCATTGTGCCAAGCAGCAATTACAACGTCAGTCCCGTGTAGCCTCTGGTTGTTCGTGACCGATAATCTGTATCGATTGCCAGTATATATAATCACTATCTATAACAGACATTACATTCTGGCAAGATTAGAAAACATAGCTTAACATGTGATGTATTTCCTAGGAGACACAATCAATCAATTTTATCCTGTCTCCTGTCATTTCCTCAAGCACATCGGGGACATAACTTTATAAAGGGGATAATGTTTCATGTTGTTGATGGGTCAAATAAGGAAAATCAAATTAGAAGATCCTGTTTTGATCGACAGTGGGAACATCTATTTTTCATGATAACTTTTGCACTAAACCTTTCTTGTCGTTTTAGATCATCAATACAGCTGACTTTGTTAAAAACAGACATCCACAGTAATTTCGTGTTTGTGTATGACGTATTCGTGATGACAGAAACTTACAAGAAATGGCTTGTACTAGCTGAAAATAGGATGCAGCTGCGCTGAATACCTTTCGGCATCCATAACATCTCTGCCCAACAAAACAAACATGTTGCCAGGGCATAAGCACATAACTATGCATTGTTTTTGGAACAAACACATCTTGTGTACTTAAGTGATGATCATATGAGTGAAGGAGTGGTATGTGGGTGAAGGGCTCTTCCAGTATCTTTATACAAAAGGGAACATCCTCTGAATTTTCCGTTAATCATGCCCTGTCATATCATGTTACGACTATATATTGCTGATCAGGGTGGTTTTAGAAATAATAGGTAATTATTTAATCGGATATATTTTTTAGAGAATATGAACTCTGTCAGACAACAATTGATCACTGGGCTGCTTTAGCAACGTCACCAATCATATTCATGATGACATATTATACATTATATACTCTGATTGTATGTCTGCCTTAAATGATCTACTTTGGCCGCAGCAACATTCGTTCGAAGATAAAGAACATGTGTTCTGATTGCTTTGGCAACCCTTGCCAGTGGTACCACTTAATCAAACTAAACTGAAGACTCCTACACACTTTCCTTGATCGTCCTTGACCGTACGCCTTATGCTGGAACAAACAGCTGCAAGGTCAACGATAACTGATTCTGTATTAATAGTAATAATCCGGCAGGGGCAAAGGTTGTTTATGTGGCTAGCATATCGTGGTCTGTGCATACGCTGACCTGTTTAGCTGGACGGTTAATGTTGTACCCTCATTGCTGATAAAGCTGTTGCAAGAGATCATCTGCAGCACCATTACTGTAGATATCAGGTGGAATGAAATGAAACTTACAGTCGTCAGTATCAAACAAGTAGTCATTATATTGACAGGTTACTCATTAGACACAACACGAGCCACGTGATTTAACGCTGTGATGGTCGCTTTATCGATGGCCGAAGGTACTGAAAGCGTCTGTAAGTTCATATATATCACTTTCATGTTGCTGCCTTCCTAAGACGTGCTGTGAGCAGCCAGTCAGGAGCACTAATGATGGTGCTAGCTTGGCAATACATTTACTCAAATGTGTAAGTACCAACAATGACAATAATGATGGGCAATCGAAAGGAAACAACACCACCCATGATACCATTTACTAACAGCGATAACGGGGGCACTTTGCTTCGAATCATCACTGGGATTCTTTGTGTGCAAGTGATGAATGGATTCTCTCTGGCCATATGATACAACGAACGAAGGTAATGAAAAGCAAGCCCTCAGTTACAGAAGTGCTGTCCAAGAACTTAAGAATCTGGCATTTTGAAAAAGAACAACAAATCTCATTCACATTCTACCCACATCCTCCTGTTCACAAGCTGCAAAATGATATATCAATTACATCTAAGCATTAATACGTTAATTGTTTGAGCAAAACGTCTTTTTGAATTCTCAGAAAGAATTAATTTATTGGAGTTTGATAAGAAAACCTTTTGATTTTTAACCTTTGTTCAGTAACTTGACACAAATTAGGAGATATCATGTTTCCTTGATCAATGGTATATTTGTTACTAAATGTGGTTACCAAAAACATAGTAACATCTCTATCCTCAAGATTCGTAAATGAGTGTCAAAATGAGGTAAACGGTATCTAAGGATAACTGAAACAATATTCAGAATTCTGATCGATGTAACAATGGAGGTGTCAACAAGAATATAATAAGAAGGTATTACCTGGATACCACTTGTGTGCTCCTTCTTTGTGATTTGTGTATTTGTGCACATGAATAAGACATTCTCCTCAGGTTGGCACAAAACAAATAAAATTAGTCAAACTATTCAACCGAAGCGTCGGCTATATCAAGGATATAACATATTGCCATTTCCCTACAGTTTACCCATCTGAGCTAATAAAGCATTAGACCACTGAATTACCAACCATGCCATACAATTAGATCTGTGCATAAAGATTCAGAGTGACAGGATATGTTATTACCAAATGGGTCTCATGTATATCATTATTGCAGCTGTTTCACCCTCCTGTGTCTAACAGTAGACTCGAGAGTGGCCTTTCTCTAAATGTTTAAAAGAATGTCATGTGACTCTTACTCAAACATTGTTTCATCAGGGCTACTGTGTTCAAAGCCCCAGTAAAACCTTTCAAGTTTGATGGTGAACAATTCTAAAATTCACACATGTAATCAGTTGAAGCGAGCACCTGATTTGACTTTGCATGAATTTGCAACAGGTTGTTGGATAGGAAACGCAGACCGTCTGATATCAGTACTAAATAATAGTGATTCATAAACACATAGTTATTTACGATGGGTTTCGGCATCATTCAATTCTTATGAATATATTTACTTGGTTATTTCCTCGAAATGCTGAAAAACACATGTTGAAATAGAAAAAACCCCGTTATATTGCCATGGTTGTTGAGAATAGATCTTTTCTGTTTCGTGTTACATCATGATTTCATTTATCTCGTTCCATTTATGTTTGTAGCTGGAGGCAAACGACATGTGCGTGTCTAAAACAGTTAAATTACTGATATAACGTCTCATTCAATCTTTCGAAATACATGGCCATACCCTTGTGTGTTTCCATTGAAGAATTATTACATCATGAAACGCAACAATCTCTACATCTGAGTAGTTCTGACCATCCTATGAGATCCTTGTTGGTAAGGTGTCACAGTACTTCACTGTAATGACCGTGAGGCCTTGCAATGGACTCATCTATCTTCATTTTGTCTGTGCTTTCAACCCTATTTGAATCAAAGGCAAATCCTTCACTGGATATGTCAATATCATCAATCATACCTCGTATACTGCCACTAAACCCATTTAAAACAGTATACTGCAATGTCAGTCTTACTTTCCAGGATAAAACGATCTCCAAATAGTCCTAAATGGACAGTGTCATGTAATTCATCCAAAGTCGGACGGCAGTACATGCTCACTGATGAATTTGTTAAGGGGCATAGGTCTGCAAGGATCAGTTGCCCACAAAGCAATCTGACTAATGACAAAACTCCAATACTGAGAAATACATGTAGGTTTTTGTTAGGCGCATTTTTAATATCACTTATATTGCGTATCTCTGTTGCCCACGGCTCGTCGATCTAAGAATGAACTCATCTGCTCTTTTTCTGATAAGAAATGACACAGCCACTGAAAGAGTGAACAAAGTCCCAGTTGTCAAATCCGACATGAAATAAGCGCTCTCTGAAAGACTTGTGAAGACACCAGACCACTCTGTGTCTTGGCGTAAAACCGAGGTCGTAGGATGACGAGGAATGAACATGAAATCAAAGGAAGACACGGAAACAAGCCAGACGCGGATCAAGTAATCTATCAGCCCAATGTGTATTCTAAGATGTTAAAGACATTATCGTTTTCAGATGCCATATTGGCACACATGTATGTGTATATTTTGATCTACTCCTTGTTTCTGAAACACTCCATTGACTTGTCCGTCGTTAATCGTAATGGCTTCCCACGCAGTATGTACTGATGTGCTACGAATCCTCTTCATTTGCCATGAATAAATGTCTTATCAGGCACAAACATTATTGATTTCGCATTTTAATTTATTTGCACATTTAGTCAATAAAAGGGCAAGAGCTAGTTTACCTATAAATGTGTCAGCTGATGATGTGCACACGACTGTCGCAAAGTGTGACGTCTTTGGTTCTTAGTGCCTCTCCATTAGTAGTACAGTTGGAGTACTTCTTGGATCACTGCTACCAAATTTTGGACCAATAAATCTTTTAATACTTGTATGCAATCAATTTATTATCAAAAATAAAACATACAGAAAACCAATCAGTTTTGAAATGATTCAGGGAGAACTCGCTATTATTACTTTATGAAATACACAACAAAATTGTATGGACATCTTAACCAATTTACTAATTTCTGGTCATCTTGTCACCTTTTCGTTTATACAGACAATTATATTCATGTGTAACTATGTACAAATGTAACAAAATAAAGAAATGATGAAAAAAAAAGGAAAACGGAAGTTTATTGTACATAAGGCCTCCGGAGAAATCAGACTCTTCTTTAATAACAGCGAATGTGTTAAAAACAAACTACAGTGAATTATGGATGCTTGCTTTTAATGTTATTTCAAGGGTATTTTATCAAACCTAACGTTTTCCCACTTTTTCTATAAAAAAACATGCATATACATAAACGCACGAGTTCTTCATGATCATGTTGTGTTATTTAGACATAATTCCTGAAATGTATAATAAAAAGGCAAATCCATTTTCACACTTAAATGTAAAGACCGCATCATGGGTAAGTGTTTATGAATCACAATCAAATAGTGATGATACCAGATATTCACTAAAGATGAGCATATCCTGTCTGATCAGTGCTACGCAAATCCGTACAAAGTCAAGTCGATTGCATACGTGAAAAAGCCACGGACACATACTTATCATGGATCAAGTTAAAATAGAAAATAGGTGATTGTAAAATGAAATATCCTTTTGTCACCGATAATCTTCCTTGTGATTATGAAAAGGGTTTTGTTGCTTGAATTATTCATCAACGGACGAAATTACGAAGAGTAAGTATCCCTGAGAAAAAAACAACAAAACCAACGATATCTTTGAACTAAGAATTGACAAAGATATCGTTGCGCGGTATACCACCGAGTTTTCGAAACCCAAAGCATCGATGTGTGTGTGTGTGTGTGTGTGTGTGTGTGTGTGTGTGTGTGTGTGATATATCACATTTTGACATTAAGTCCTTTCAACTTGATATCCGGAATTATTCAAACTTACAAATAGCACAAATGTTGCCATGAAGACCACCTGACTATTTGGGAGTTTTCCTTCTCTCAACAGTTCACTTGGGTTATTCTAGGGTTATGTATCTGCCATAATGATTCAGGACAAAAGGGTAGCGATGAGAAGGAGTCTGTGAATAGGCAGCTGATTGACAATAGGTGTGATGAAGAGTCTTCTGCTCCAGTTACAGAACATTGGCTTCCCCTTAGTGCAATTTGGGAAACATATTATCACAACTTGAGGCCGTATTGTAGGTCAAATGTATTTTGCAGTGCAACTTCCGATATGGTTACCCTGTTTTGGCAATGATCCGCTGTTTCATCGAGTTGGTCTCCAGGCAACCTACAAACACATTGATCAACAGGGGTTCATGAACAGCCCTTACCGTTAACTATGCAGTTCAACATACAGCATTGATGACACATGATTCGTATCATTATTCCTCATTAACTATTGTATTTGATGATTGTTATTCGTGTATTTATATTTACCTGCCACATAGTAAGTATCTATGTAATAGTTCTCTATGAGTAAATATTCCAATCTCAAATCATAATTCTCAGTAGCGCGTATATGATCCACGTGATGGTGTCTGAATGGATGCCAAAGAAGGATATATCTACTCTTCAGACAGAGCATTGCCGAGTCCCTACGGTATTAGCGGAAGGATAGGGCATGTGAGAGCGCGGTCATCAGGTCGTTCTACCAGACTTCAATAGGGATGAGGTCTGTTAAATGGGCTGGCCATGTCATGTCGACAGTTCGATAAGCAGGCATCTATGACCCTGAGGTCGTGCCGTATTGTCCATGACGACAAAACGTGGTCCGACTTTACATGCATATGTTCATACTTTTACATCCAACATACCATCCCTGTAATGCACACGTGTCCTCTGGCTCTGCTGTAGTCAATGGATCAGTTATTCCAGCCCTACCGATTCCAACTTTATATAAACATGGCTGAGCCCCGCCATACCGATAATCTTGGGCTTCTTTGGAGTCCTAAAATCTTTCTTCTTGTCAACGCCACACTCGAGCACAACATCCTATGAAATCTAGATAAGATCACTGTCCATCGGTGAAAGATGAGGGAACCCAATCCAAATGTGAAGGACTTTGATTGCGCACTGTCGGAATAGAAACGTTAACTCCACTTGCTTTGCGCAGGTCATTTCAAAGTGTGTTTGCAATCATGAAGTGATGACACCTGCTGCAATTAGGAAAAATCGGTCTATCCGCTGTGTGGTGGAACGCTGTCGACCACGTGCATGTCTCTATGGCTTAGATATTGATTTCATCATCCGCTGTCAGATTTCTGTTGACACCAGAATCGTCGTGTTGACCCAAAGCGACGTTGTGTTGTCCTACTTTTAATCATCTTTCTAATTCTTCAAAATTAATTCGTCTTTAAACGACCTATTTGACAGTGAGAAAGCATGAGTGCATAAAGTTGTTGCAGTTTTCAGTATCAAATGCTGTTTGAAAACCATATGCAAAGTTATCTCAAGCACCTCGTGCACGAAGTGCACATGACTGTCAACTTCTGTCCGTTCATCATGAAACTGAGATCATAAACGATTTTCATACATCAAAAGTTGCTGCTTAGTAAACTTTTAACAATATGGAGATCACAGAATCCATTCATTTTTATTTGTATTTCTTGTCAATGTCAGTTTACCTTGAAATCCATGATTTTACTCTGTGTCGATACTGCATTAATGCGTGAAACAACTCTTTACACAAGTTCATAGCCACAAGACTCTATCATTTGTTTTAAAGAAATTGATCTTTATAGAAAGGGCTAGCTTTCAGCAAAACTGTCAATTTGTTTGCTTTGTCTGTGACATATGACTGATATTTTACATTGTCTTTGAGATCATTCTTTTAGTACTGTTCTTTGCGTGTACATGATGGATTTCATAGTTACTGGATCTTGTCCCAAATAGCTGGAAAATTGCTGGTGCGGCATAAAGCAAGATTCATTTATTCATTCATCGATTTTCATGTTACTGCGTCAGGATGATGATTCGAAAACCCTTAGAAATATAACTTTTTCTTATTAATCTTACCACAACATGATTGCAATGAAAGGTTCAAGTGTTTACGTGGGTATTTAAAAAAAAATAATTCATAATTATCTTGAAACTGACTCTATCAAGATTCTCAGTCCAAAGAGGAGAGGAAATACATTCCATTACAAAGGATTATTGCAAAGACAAATATTTTGGAATACTTTTATGTCATTATTTCATTCTATTTGCAAGTTGTAGAGGTAAATTCCATTTATATTTATAACCAGCTGTTATATCCTTTTCTTATAAAAGACATAAGTTTAAGACAATAATTACATTTTTAATTTCATTGTTTCCATATACAAAAACGATTTGATCGTGCCCATTTTTGTGCAATGAACATTCTGTCTAAATGCAATGAAAACTTTTCAACTAAATTGTCTCCAGCACGTTTACAGACTGTCATTACTGCAAATGAGAGGAATCACATGCCAGTGGGTTTATTGCATGTAAAACCATCCATAAAGTGTTTTATTGAAAACACATTGGCACATCCTACGTTTGTTATTTTTTTCCAATGGAGTTGCACAGCTATTGCCATGGGTTAAATGTTTGAAACAGTTCGTGTATTTCTTTTTAAAGTCTCATTTGAGTTGTTTCGGAATGCATCCCACAGTAGTAACATATCTAAATGGCCATAAGCATGCGAAATAACACCTCCTTTGCAGGCTGCGTGTATACGCTTCCCTGTGCGTGACAAGTCAGGAGTATAAACGAGGATTTTCGGCAATTAGTGTATCTATAACTCAGTTACACAGAGAAGGGTGTAAAATGAAAATTACTTTATCTCTCAATACAAATATCCTAAAGAATTTGAAGCAACATTATTTTCATGCTCAGTTGTGAAACAGGCTGCCAGGAGAAAGTGAATGCGTATGAAAATAACTTTGAATATGCACAGAATCAGATTTGCAGCATTTCGTGGCCATATAGCGACAGCCAAACTAAATTACAGACTTATTTAAAACATATAAGGGTAGGTCTCTTATTTTGTAGTACAGTTATTTGCCAGTTATTTATAGGAACAAGGACAACTGGAAAAAACACCTGCCTATACAGAGACTGACTGAGTTTGGTTTTACGCCGCTTTTAGCAATATTCCAGCAACATCACGGAGGGGGA
>VKKT01001717.1:16434-31159 GCA_008038995.1 Haliotis laevigata | reverse complement strand
TTTAAATTGATATTTATTAATGTGCTGAGGGGCAACAGCTATGTTGTCGCAGTGTTTCTAGTGAGACATTGACGGCAGGCTGGTTAACTGAAAGCATGGTTATAGCATTGCACTGTGAATTCCGATACCGATCTGAAATGAGAAAGGTTGTTTGCTTGATGCTCTGGAAAGTAGGATTCTATGGAATGGCCTAAATTTGTTCAACAACTTAGTATTCTTGATAAAGATGATTATAGTTGTTAGTACTTAGGACAGTGACGGTTAAAGAGGAGCAGGAGATTATTTCTAAAGTCTTTCAGAAAGGATTTCAGTGAGTATAAAGCACAGCAATTTAAAATGGTAATGACCCTCTGGGCCCACAATTTCGAACTGAATGTTTGGTTAGTTTTAACATATAAACGTAGTGTATGGTGCCACTGTTGGTTCTGATAATGGGAATTTGTACGAGGTTGTTTTACAAAGTGATGTTCAGGGTGATGATGTTTTTAACTTATTTCGGCCCTGCAGCTAGGATAAACACTTAAGTCGAGTGGAGGGGTCATGTGGAGTGTGTCGGCCAGCATTGTTTAATGTAGTTCAGCATGACACTTGGTTGTAATGTTTTAGATAGTTTTGTGTACATTTGGAAAGCTCTGTGAAGGGATGTGTTTTTTTCAGGTTAGGTTTTATTTTGTATGCATTTGGTAGGTAGGGGCAGATTTGATATATAACGTAGAGTATAACTGCGAGTGAAATTGTGTCCAAGCAAAGTAGTTGACACTGATTTGTTGTTAGCGTCGAGGAATGGATATTGTGCGTTAAAGCTGCTTAAAATTGTTTATACTCGATTGAGATTAGGCTATTGTCGTCATCAGTGGACGGTATATGATGTGATATTAAGAAGTGATTGTTTATCAGGTCCACAGTCAGAACCCCTGATTGCTCCCGTGAGATATATATTACTTTCAAAAGACTGAGCAAAATGGAAATATCGGAGAACGTATTTTCCTTCAGGAAGGTTAAATATGTCTGGGTGATGTTTGAGTGTGACATTTTGTCGCCACATAAAGGCTCTTGAGACATATTTTATGGACTGTTGGAAAATGTCAGTCATTAAAATTAAAAGTGTTGGCGGTAAAATATGTCCTTGTAGGGCACCAGTTGTCTGAAGAACATGTATCAGACAATGTGTTGTTTGATGTAACTGTTAAAAGGAACAAGTGAAACTTTCAATTATCCATGTTGTGTTCTGTTTTGTAACTCCTGTATTTTACCACTGTAAATGTAAATATGATCGTAAGTTTGGCGAATTGGAGCAATTTGGTAGGGGTTGATAAGATGGTGTTTGAAAATTCTAATTTGAACCTCTTTGCTCTAAACCTGTAGCTGATGTACTAATTGTAACAGAGTTTCTTTTAGTGTACATACTTTATACTTACATATATGCAAACTGGAAGTCAGAGCATTATTTATTCAATACTGAATGAACGACGAACAATTACTTCCCTGGTTAATTTTGACAAGGTACGTTATCTGTTCGGCAACTGTTGACTGTCAAGATGTGAGAATCGAGAAGCACCCACACAGTTTGGCGATAATTACTGGAGTGTCCACTTCTTCTCATATATGGGTATTACTCCTATAGCCATCCTCTATATTCCCAGGGACTGCATTTCTGTAAACCTGCAGACTCCGTTTCTCCTGGTTTTCGCGCTCTCTAATACCCGCCCTTGATTTTCGTTAACATTTCTTCCGACCATCAAATGTCCATACAAAGAAAATGCAAATGGGTGGGACATGAAGGCATCCTTTCCATCAAAAAGATATTTAGGGCTTTCTTTTTCATGCCAAACAGTTTTTCAATGCTGAATTTCTCACAAACTCGATCGTAACCGATACATTGTTGCCAGCTGAATCAGCCTCATTCGTTCTCTTCGCACAATTATTCTACGCAAAGGAATGTTTTGCATGTTTTAATCGGTATGCATTTTAGTGCATATCAGGACGAGTATTCTTAATGGCCCCGCACCTAGAGATGGAGTTATACCTGTGTTGTTTCTTTCAAATCGCTACGGCCCAGCTGAACACGAATGTGCCTCCGAATTTTTACAAGACAAAAACTGTAGAATCAACCCTACCGTGCGAGGTGCTGGTTTAAAGAGCGTAGCGTGACTGGGAACTTGGAAACCGTCTATGTGGACAGAGGACAAATATTTTACACATATCTGAGAGATGATTATTTAGCACATGCTATGTGACAGCGATGGCTTGCCCATACCTCAACACAAACACTCACACTCACGGATGCCTCTGAAAGTAAGTTTGGCATTAATTGGACAGTCGCCGTGTCGTGTTTCGTTATATTTGAGTGCGGATCAGAGATGCAATCGAGTATCGGGTTGCTGTTGTGAAATACCAGGACATACTGAATGACGGTCTAACGGGTAACACAGCAGCACTGAATAGTGTTTCCGAGTTGCGTCACTATGTCATTCGTGCTACACTGACAACCAAGACACATTATGTTCTTATAAAAACTCTGATGTCAGAAAAACCCTCAAAGTATCGTGTTTAGTCAGCGTACCTCTGCAGCGTTTCAGTTAAATGAACACATAATATTGTTGATGGATATCCATTATCACCAATGCATATCACCAGTGCATATTCTAGGACGCGACCATTAAACTTGGAGTCGATATGTTCATGAATAATATGATGTAGGTTCATATTCTGATGTTTTTGTGTACGAAATTGTTTTCTCTACTCTCCGAAAGTTTCCTCACCATCAGAGGAAAACCAAACTTCTTTTTTAAAAAAACAAAATAGTATTTTAAATCATAACTGTAAAGAACACCAAAAACTCGAAAGATCTTGACCACTGATCGGTTATGTCTGATTCCCATTATGACAATAATTAACAGATAATCAGGCGTGTACAAATCAATTTCGTCCATGTGGAGCTGGCTATTTAATCTGGATAACCAATACATTCACGTTGAGAGGACAATGCCAAGCAATAAATATGGTAATCTATGACAGGTTATTGCTTGTGTAATTAGTGCAGGAAGTCGAGTAGACATTTGCAGGATGAAAGACATTTGACTCAATGCAAAATATACAGGGAGAAGGTAGGCGAAATGTACGAATGGGCAGTTGCAACTTCTTTATCCAGAATTCGGCATTTTCTTAAATATTGCCCAGATGAGCATAATTCAGGACCCCTTTGTCAACTGACAAGAGTTCCCTCCCCATACTAAATTCTACAAAAGCGGTGAAAACTACAGCGTTTTCCTTCAGCCGACAGCCGATTACAAACCTAATCAATAAAGTTTCGGATTTTGCATTATAAACGATTCCCGGAAAACTCATTTCTGATTTGACTTGACAAGAGTTTCTGAAGGAATGGGGTTTTAACAAGGCACTGGAATGACTCGTGTATTGGAGAGAGAAACTGGATCCGGAGCATTCGTGTTCAGAAGATATAGAAAGACATTTACAAACATGCCAGAAAAAACAACTTTAAAAATGTGTTCAAAGGACCAACAGGTCAGAGGTTGTGGAACACGTCTGTAGCAGCTCTAAGAGATGTGAAAGTTGAATCTCTAACAATACCAGCGAATACAAATAACTGCTCAAAACTACCAATGTAATGCATGGTGAATGAATGTTTGAAATGTATTAATAATGAAGGTTTGGTATGAATATGTCCACAAAACCACGTACGAATCTGATGGGAAGTCTAGATATACGTAGGGAATCTCAGTCATAAAGGGACTCATTCTTCTCGTTGGTCTTTTCACTGATCAGTCGATGTTCGCGACAGGTCGTTCTGATATGACTCCTCAGATCTTTGTGTGAGGGTAACGAGCATTAAATCAGATTTTATTGTGATTGCAAACTGGGTAATCCATAAAGAGAGCAACTATTTAGTCCATCTAATTTATTCGAGTAATCCAATCAACTAATCAACGAGTGAGTGAATACGGTTTATACGCCGCTTTTAGCAATAATCCCGCAATATCACAGAGGGGGACACAAGAAATGAGCTTCACACATTGTATCCATGCGGGAAATCGAACCCAGGTCTTCAGCGTGACGAGCGGGTGCTTTAATCACTTGACTACCCCAACGCCACGAAATAATCCAAGTTAGGAAATATAAGAAATCACTAGCAAAAGATACGAATGTGAATGCCCCGTTCACATAGCCCCAGAGATGTTATCTGTATGCCTTTGTCTCACATTTCTTACGTAAGTCTGCACGTCGAGGTGTAGGGCCTTTGACAGAAAACAACCACATACCGATGTTAAGTACTCAAAACAAAGGTACATAGACTAGAATATCAAGTACTTTGCCTAAGGTTGAAACAGTTTCACTATAGTGCCCATATCACTGACGTTGCTTGTCTATATTTACTTCTTGGAATCGTTGAAACGAAATCTAAGAAAATTACAATCGATACCGCACTTGACATATGAGTACTTTGCAACTAAAACAGACATGAAGTTCCAAAGTGGTTGCAAAGATCAATACCTGCTCATCTGTAAATACAACCTTGAGTTTCTCCCAGAGAGGCGTATTAAAGCGTGTAAATGTGATATCATGTCACTTGACAGCTAACAACTGTGGGTGTGCTGACAAACAGCCAATGTATACAAGCTACAGCTCTGCCAATGGTTACTTAGGGGTTTCGCATATATTTTTGTCGCTGCGTCCTCGTAGTTAAGCTGATCATCCACAGGGACTGGCTTGAGACTGGGTACGTTTCCAGAGCCGATTTTCTGACGGAATATAGCTTTTGTCTATGACCAAAATCAATAGATCCAGAATATACTAAAAGCAAATGTAAGTATTGAATTCGTTAATTCAAATTCATATCTCTCGTCTCGATTAGTTTGCCATTACAAAGTATTAACACTACAGCGATCTTTTGAACTATATTTTGCTTTGCTTTGAACCGTATTTACGCGATATTACCGAGCTGTTGAACCTTTACGTAACTATTTACGGTACTGAAGACAACAAAGAAGACGATTTGCAAAGAATTAACTTAAACCAAACCGTGTGTGCATATTTGATTTCTTATTGGTTATACATGTACCTCTGTCCTGATTAATATTCGAGCTAGCGCCGGTCTCATACACATATACGCCGCATATATATTGATGAATGAAAGGTTTTATTATTTTTATTATAAATATTAATGATACATGTTTATCAGATGCATAAACGTTTACATGAACAAGAAACAGAAACTTGCATAACAGGAAATACTTTTATGTAATGAAGAATGTGCATTGTCGGGATGTCACTCTGTCGAGATTTGTAAATTTTGTGATGTTTGGTTTGGTTTTGTGGCAACAATGCGGCTAAGGGATAATGTCTCTTCTAGGAGTCCATGAAAACAGTGTATCCGGTTCTATGAAATAACATTCAACAATCAGAAGTGTCATAAGCAGCCGTGAAAGAGAAACGTACACATTGCGCTCACATATGCCAAATTCATCTGAGTATCAATTGGCATATCAACTGATTTGCCTGAGAAAATCATCTGAATACAATACCCACGGTCGATACATTCAATATAGCGTGATTTCAATTTCTCCACTTGAATTACCAATCAATGGTGTCATGATAAGGATACTCTTACAAGACATCGTGCCTTTGGCATTGCTTCCTCTCACATGTTAATTAAAGACAAGTAAATGTCTATTACTAGACACACAGCAAGTCGGTGCGGGATAATATTTATTTTTCATAATTATAAAGTTACAAGTAAAATTAAGGTTTCTTTCTTTACCAAACATCCTTTCCATTAGAAAATGAACATGTGTGTATTTGCAATATGGTATTTTGACGACTGCAAAGTATGTAAGTACGATGTAACCTCGCTGTTGGTTTGTACCCAATATGCACGTTTGGGGAGATTCGGGGTGGAAATGGGACCGCGTACGCTATTCGTACAATCCAGCTAACTCACAAAATATGCAGTCACATATTCCTATGATGATTAACAGGACATAGGTATTGTTGTTAATATTTCCCTAAGACCTTCTGCACATTACACAGGACAAGCTCTGATCTTTATTCTGGTTATAATTGTACTTATGGTAAATCTGAGAGCGTCGTTTACGTAACGGTTGTAATTAATGCACTGTTCACATATATCAAACTTTTAAGCACATTTAATATTTGATAGCAACACATTTCAACCTACACTTTTGTTAACATGCTTTCATGAAATGTGAACCGAAATAAAAGTGACGAAATCCTTCCCACATCCATAAACAACACACTTTCTTCAGATGTTAACCTGAGAAACAATTTATAATCCTATTGTTAACTCCTCACGACACATTTTCAACAGATTGTTATCTACTACACTTCTCATGTTTATTAGGTGTTGTCCTAATCAACTTCCTGTCATCACAATGTTTGTTGTTTAACGCCGCACACCACGAGCATCAATCTACGTAATTGGGATACAGACAGACAGATTCTATTCAGTAATGTGGGCTTTAATTAGGATACGATGACATGTGGTCAGCGACCCTGCCCATCCGATCCCGTTAATCTCACCTCTTACGACAAGCAAGGTTTGCTTAAGACTAATACTAGCCGGAATCTTCACGGGTATTATCAGATGGGAACCGAAGCAACACATTGTCCACAGAATTTGATGAAACAACACAGTGTCATCGGACTTTTATCTGTAATCGTTGTCGTATTCATCTGGCTAGCTATTCTCGAAACGTTCGTAGCCTTACGAACTGCTTGAGCCCATTCTTAACACATTAGCTACAATCAAAGTTAAGAATTCTTAGGGCTACGAACGTTTCGAGAATAAGGGCCCAGGTGTTAAGCTGAGCAACACGCTGTGACCAGATTATTATCTATTACTGTTTCTCACATACATCAGATGTTACCATTAACACCACAGTATCATCAGGTTGTTGCCTTATACGCTGTTCCCTTTGATAAGACCTGGGAAATCTGTGCTCATAAACATTTTTTCTCTGTCAACAGAAGCTAACGCTCAAATGGAAAGTCTCCCCCCAGCAAAGTATTTTGAAAACAGCCATAAGTATTAGATCCATTGTTTTACTAGCCATCAAAACAATTACACAAAATTTGGATGCTCTAATGGGTGTAGGGAGTATTTCGCATTTTTAAGTAACCTCTGTACCAACATACTTAAGTTTAATGTCATTCTTTTTTTCTTTTACCTAAATCAAAATGATGTTCCTAGATGGGATAGTTGCATATGCCCTCCCATACCTATCCTTCGGGTCGCCGCAATGAGCAAGAGTGTATATATAGGATTAATGGTAACGGTAACGGTAAAATGACCTATACTGAGCAAATGTGCAGTAAAGGGGCTTTCTACTCACAGCGTTAGTTGATCAGTCAAGCCATAAATGCGTATTCTTAGTTGAAGAGATTATAGCCGTATGGCTTAAACCCTCACTCATTTCATGCAAGGCAAAACAGATGTCAAAAACAGTATATAGCTGCAGACAGATTTGCGCGCCTTGAAATACAGTATGTGGCTTCGTAGCATGTCGTATTGAACGGGCAAAGACATTTGGCAAGCACTGATGTCTGAAAAGACATCGGAAACACTTACGCTAAAGTGCATCAGTTTTCGTTTCCCCAGACACAAATTAGCAAGTCGATGGACATTCTATTACGAGTAAACTTCCCTTTCATGACTAGCGGGGTTGATCCGTTATTCGGACTGGTCATTTTACGCTGTTTTGGGTGTTAGAAACCGGTCTATCTTCCATTGATTGGTGTCATGAAATGGTAATCGGCCATGCACCTCAGGTCAGGAGTTTGTCCAAGGAAATCATGGTACTAGTTTCAAGCCTAAGGATATATTTGCAGAAGTGTGAAATCTCTATCTAATTTTGAATTACCACTTGATGCCCAAATAATGATTAATGACTGGCCAATGTAAGCCCAGAGAAGTTCCACATCAGACAAGAGGCGCACTTGATTGATGTGACTGCTCGGAGTCATCAAACTTGACCTTCCTGTTTGTGTGAAGACCGCTTGTTGTACACAATTCAGGGATAACGTTACTCATGGTCAGTCAAATGGGAAAACTGTGGTCATCAGTTAAATTCGATAGTATTTGGGTACTACTTGACGCAGTGTAGTTTTAACCATGTTTAGTGCTATTGAACAAGTTCGTGAGTGAGAACCAACCATGCCTCATTGGTATCAATACTTCAAGGAAAGACCCGTGAAGATCCGGGTTAGAATTGATGTTCAGTAACCCATGCTCGACTAACGGGATCAGATGGTCAGGCTCGCTGACTGGATTGACCAAGTCATCGTATCCCAATCACTAAAAGTAGGTACCCTCCTGTGTGTAAAGTTGATAGTGACAGGGAGCAGCCCCTATAGTGGGATCAAGTGAGTGAGTTAAAACATGATAAGTACAAGGCGCTTAGAGCTCATAGAGATTTTAATCAAAGTCCGGATATTTTCAGGTGTTTTAGAAATCGTTTTAAACATGTTTTTTAGAGTTAAGAAGGAAGCCTGTTTCTGTAAACAAAAGGACAAGTTGGTAGCTGCTAGTAAGGATTCTAAGTTATTTTCGAGGATTTTGAAAAAGTGTAATTCTTCCAGTGGTATTTCTCAGTCTTAAACTAATCAGCAATGGGTTAGTCACTTTATGTCTTTACTTGGTGCAGATCAAGATGGGTCTTGTCTTTCAGATGAGGATAGTGTCGTTTATTTGTCAACTCAGAGATCAGAAGGGCTTGATGATCCTATTACTCAACAGGAAGTCTTCACGTCAGATAGTTATTTCTGCTAATAATAAATCTCCAGGGCCAGATGGTGTTGCTGCTGAATTCTTAAAGGTTTCTAGTCATCTCATTGTACCACATCTTACTCAGCTTTATAATCATATTCTTGATAGTGGTAAATTTCCATCTTGTTGGAGTAAAAAGCATTATTTGTCCTGTTCATAAGTCTGGTTGTATAGATGATACTACTAATGACAGAGGAATTTCTCTCATAGATTCTACTTGTAAAGTGTTTATGTCTATTCTTAATCGTCCCCTTCAACGATGGTGTGAGGTTCATGACATTATCAGTGAACCATAGGCTGGTTTCAGAGCTGATTTTTCAACAATTGACCAAATATTTTCATAGCAGTCCTTAATTCAAAAATATATTAGCAAAAAAGGGGTAGATTACATTGTCTCTTTGTAGACTTTGCGAAGGCTTTTGATACTCTAAGGCATGATGTTCTTCTAAAGTCACTCTACGAAGCTGGTATACGAGGTAAATTTCTTATGCTGTTAACGTCTATGTATAGTTCTTTATCAGCTTCAGTCAGGACATCTAAGAGTGTATCAAATAGTTTTTCTTGTAAAATCGGTACTCGTCAAGGCTGTGTTTTGAGCCCTCAGATTTTTATTATTTTCATAAATAANTTATGCAGTCTTATGGAGTTGGAAGGAGGTCAAGGTATTACAGTTTCTTCTTCTATTAGCAAATCTCTGCTCTCTTATGTTTGCTGTGCCAGCAATAGCTGACATCTGTGCACAGTTGCAAAAAAAGATTAATGTACTTGGTAAATTTTGTGAGCAAACTGGTATGAGCGTGAATAAAAAACCCCAAGATTTTTGTGTTTAGAAACGGTGGTCCCTTGCGCTCATATGAAAATTGGTTTTATAATGGTAATGTCATTGACACTGTATCATTTTACAGGTACCTTGGAGTTATGTTCACTCCTAAATTATCCTTGAGTAAAGCTACATCTTGTCTTGCAGCACAAGCTAATAAGGCAATATTCTCTGTTAAAAATGTCCAAAGGAAACTTGGCAGCATTAATTGTACAGATATATTTAAGATTTTTGTTTGTAAGATATCACCCATTCTATGTTATGGGTCTGAAATCTGGGGCACATCCTACTGTAATACTATTGAATCTGTCCATATTAAATTTTGTAAATATGTTTTGAAACTTGGAAAATCCACCTGTAACAATATGGCCTTGGGTGAATGTGGAAGAGTGCCTTTACAGTTTACTTATACAACCAATGAAGTGAAATACTGGTGCAGACTTCTAAACATGCCGGACTATAGATTACCAAAACAATGTTATTTTTCGACTGGGTAGGTCGAAATTCATGGGCAACTAAAATTAAAAATATTCTTTTTCAAATTGTTTTTGGATTTGTTTGGATAAGCCAGGAAATTGGTGATCACAAAATATTTATTGAATCATTTAAACAGAGACTACAAGATAATTTATTCCAATCTTGGCATGTCATCTTTGGACAGTAGCTGTAAATGTTTTTACTATAAGCAGTTCAAATCTTTGTTAAATGTAGAGAGCTACTTGATAAATATTGATATCCCTCAATATTTAAAAAATATTTATGCCCGATTTCGCTGTTGTAATTTTAAACTAGCAGTTGAAATGGTAGATACGTTAATGTTGTACATAATGAAAGGCATTGCCTGTTTTGTAAATTAAATGGTATCTTCGTTGTTGAAGATGAATGGCATGTGTTTTATATCTGTGATGCATATTCTCATATCAGAAATAAGTACATATCAAAATATTTTAGAAAATGTCCATCAATTATTAATTTTATATCTATATTACAGAGTAAAATTGTTAATATCATCAAGGATGTATGTCTAATTTTATACTTTGTTGACAAGAAACACAACTCTAAATGAAATACATATGTGCTCTTAGTATCCATCAATTTATGTATATGTATTTTGGGTCGGAGGCCTGTTACTGAAATAAAATTCTGTTCTGTATCCCAATTGCGTAGATAGACATTCATGCTGTTGATCCCTGGATTGTCTGGTCCAGACTCGATTTTTTACAGACCGCCGCCATGTAGCTGGAATATTGCTGAGTGCGGCGTAAAACTAAACTCACTCACTCATTGCAAGGAAAACGAACATGGCACATTGTCGTCCAGAAATATTACATGGTATAGATGTGAGTATACTGCTTTGACCCAAATGGGGCTCATATTCAAGCCACACCAAGACCTCAACGCAGGAACCGCTGGGCACGCGGAATGATGTCTTATACGGCAATACACTAATGAGTCCGTGTATTTTCTTTCTTGTCCGGTTTTTCTCAGTTCCCGTTGGACCTGTGCCTTTACATAGACCTACACGGAGACATAAATAAATTATACGCACCTTTCACGTAGGAAGTAGAAACGAAATTGCAAACAAGATTGGTTTGTTTGTTGGTTGGTCGTTTAAAGCCGCACTCAACAATTTCAAACTAAATGGTGGTGGTCTGTCATCCAGTGATCAACGGCATGAGCATCAAATTACATAATTTGTACGTGTCAACAAAGTCAGCGAGTCTCAAAGCCCGATCCCGTTAGAATAATAATACGCAAAATACACTTGTCAATAATACAGCGCATTAGCATGTCAAAGACATTGTTTGTGGGGAATTCAGTTACGTCATAAAAGATCAAATTCTAAACTAATTTGCTCTTCGGCAGTTGATTTTACAAAATGTTGCCTTTTGTTATAATTCCCCTAATTGCGGCCGTTTTTCTTAAAGTGATTTCAAGGGGACGGGAAGGAGGGTTTGGGACATGGGTAAACATCCATCGAAGGCACTGCCAATTCATGTAACAACTTCATCACTTCTGGCTTCACTCCCGTGGATCCTATATAGAACGACAGACCATTGTTGAATTAGCATTCGTTGCGTAATACTTATCCCACTCACAAGCAACGAGTCAGTTGGGAAATGCTTAATCTGTTTGTTCGTTCAACGTAACTGTAGATGATTCATGCAATAGTGTGTACTTTCTGGTCTCATAGATACGGCTAAGAACATCTTCCAGCATTATCAGGGTGTCGTTGTATAAAGCAATTTATCATTTAACTTAAGCAGCATTTCGTGGCATAGGCTTATGACATACAAACATGCATGTCAAAAGCCTATGACATAAATATGCAAATTAGATAACTGGAAGTGGGAAAGAGATTGATTGGGAGTTTCAGTGAAACTATGACAGAGATGTAATCAAATGACACAGAATCGTTGTTGTGCCGTTATTAATATTCTGCTAAACTAAGCTTCATTTATTTTTGTGAAAAGAACTGTTTTCTCAGAGAATGGATACTTCAAAAGGCGTTCAGAAACATGCATCACCACGTACGATGTTTTTTTGCGTAGAATCTACACATGTTTCTGATGTTAAAGTTGATGTATTTTATTCTTAAAAGCAAACGAGTAATGTGAAAATGATAAATAGAATTCCTCGCGGTTGTATTTTTTAATGGGAAAACTGAACCTCGACAACTCTTAACCGGTATTTGAATCGCCAAAGGCTCGGCAAATACCGATTAACTGGGTTGATCTTGAAAGCATACGCTCGTGATAGTGATAGAACTTAACTTCCAATATCTTATTTTCCTCTGTAAAGCCAAGTAGAACTTAAAAGATACCATGGTATCATCATGAAGTCATTATAAATTAATATTTCGCCGCTGAACCGTTTGTTACACCATGTCGTAAATAGGGACACATCTCTGGGTTACGTTTAAAAAAGTAAAACTGATATATCGCTGATAGTTTTCTACCTGATATTAAAATCTGAAAACGAAAATACGCTGTGACAAACAAAATAAAACGTTGACTCATACCATGTACGACCGATTTCAATCACAAATGCCAACAATGACTTTTTATACTTGGTCACCAAAGACTATCAAATCGGTCTTTGTGATACATTAAATATGAATTAGCCAAGAGAAATTAACTATTTAGGCAAAGTATATATTCCCAACATTTATAATTTGGCTTGTATGCATAACTCTCTCTGGTATGTGTGGGTAAACAATCGTCTTTTGGATTGTCTTGACCCGAACCAAGTGAACCATGAAAAATTGTCTGTGTGTCTCAGATCCTTAACATTGAAAAGCAAGTACATGAATATAACGATTTCATAGTTAAAAGAAATAAAGTCAGGAATGGCAATGTTTTATTCAATATTTCAAAAAACAGTCATTAGGAAACTATTAGTACAACTAATGACTTCCGCTTTCTTTACCAGGTATGTTTTTGATCTCTCAACACGAGTCATTATGTTCTGCTAGTTTGATGTTTGGATAACTATGCTTCTGATAATATTTTTTGTCGCAAATTCTAACATCTGTGGCAACCTTTCAAAGCGTTAATTAGGGTCCATATATCATAAAAAAGGAAAATAAATAACTAATTTTCTCGTTTCTTGCTCGTTTTTACTTGAAGGCACACGGAGGCGTACAATACTTGTGTATATCAACAGACTGCGTGGTATTAACGAGTATGTACCATTGTCGTTAACATGTCTGCCCACACAGTTTAATCCCGTAATGCGAGGGTTGAGCATATCATCTGATATTACAATTGATGTATGCTTTCCGTCATTAGACCGTTTAGGAAAGGTACCAAAGACGTTCTCCCACCACCTCAATCACTTACACTCCTACGGAACGAGTTAATCTACAGAATCAACTATCTCAAGAAGCAACACTTTACATATTTCTCTTACACTCGCGTACTTAATTCACATGCATGCCCATTATACTAATTAATACAAAGTAGCCATTTATAAAAACTAATATCCAGAAGACAATTCGGCTAAGTGAACATCTCTAACCGGCAGAATTAAGTTGGAGCACATTGCGTATCACATATAATTTAACCGTACAGTGAACTTTAACCAAAGGAGAACGGAACATGACACGTGACCATTCTCTGGTGAAATATGTATGATAAAGGGATGATGAAATCTGTCAGGTTTGAAAACACACAACCAAGGGAGAAATCCTACAAAAACCACAAAGTAAAACATGTCTTCATCTCGGCACTGATCATGAACTGAGGTTATAAATGCGTGTCCCAGCTACTGAGTACAAACCCAGCACGCCCTTTCGAAGATAGATGGTTCATCTGAGGTTGTCCAGCAGGCATAAAGAGTTAATTATCTAATTGGTTAGAATGTCAGCTGAGTAAGTAATTAAAAGTACCACTAAAAGCTAAATCCGCAGCGAATCCCTCTGACAATAGTCACCTGTCATCCCCAGCTGTTCGGACATCATATTACCGGTTCCTGGCTTTGGACAGCATGACACGTGTGGCCATCAGTCATCATATATTGAATTGGGGTTAACGAACATTACTGAAAATATGGCCTTGGCGCAACAATGTCTTCTCATCACATCATGCTGGCATTTACTGATCTGTTTACTCACCGTTAGATGGTGATTAATTATATAAAAAAGTCTTTCAATGGATCAATTTTGTCGTAAATGTAAGTTCAAAAGGTTGGAAGACGTGTTCAAGGAAGGAAGCTCTCCTTGAGAATTTGATAGTAGTCAACCAAACTAAAATCGTTACGTTTTCGGATGATGTCTTCCCAATTTTATTTACTTGTGTGAACGATTACTTAATTGATATTTACAGTCGATTGCAAGCAAAGTGTTAACTCTTTATATGGATTAGTGGAGGTGTGTACTGACGGTTCAGACAGAGGACAAGGATTTGATTACCAATGGGTGCATTGTTAGAAACCTATTGTTGTGTCCAAACCATGATATTGCAAGATTACTGAAACCCCACGCTCTCACTTGTAAGGATTACAAACCTTGGTAGTAATAAATAAGAAAACTCAAGTAATTGCTTTCAGATCATTTGGGAGTACGTTGAGGTTACACGGGGTGACATGTGCTTTCAGATCAT
>VKKT01001716.1:69724-80498 GCA_008038995.1 Haliotis laevigata | reverse complement strand
GCAAGTCTAGATTTCCTCAGCTTCAGGAAAATGAAGAAAGTCTCAGGGCTCCTTTTCATTATATTTTATTTTTTTTACTGGTTGTTAGTCTAAAAAGAACATAACTTGAATGTGAATCTAGATATTGATGCTACAGAATGGACACATATATTCGTTGAAAAAAATGTGTTCATAAGGGATATTAGAAATACCACTTACGGGAGAGTGGACATGATGTAACCCCTGCTGTCAGTTAACATCCTCAAACGAATACATGGGGGTCTGATTCTTTTGGCTAGGGATGATGCGTTCGTGCGATGCTGGGGGGCAGGGGGTGGGGGTGNGTGGGGTGGGGTGAGCTTACTGACAGATGTAGTACAGCATCACCGGGTGTGGCTGCTGAGGAAGCCAAATTGATCTAAGACCGAAGGTTGCAGGGAGCATAAACCACCAGTACAAGCTGGCCGCGCAACCTGCTGGGATGTGACACACAAAGGGCGATTGCAGGTAACTCAATCTCGTCTGTAATTAGACAGCTCGAGTGAATGGCCAGTTGGACAATAGCCATGGCCCAAAGAGGACAAATAGAATCAGCGAGTGACCACAACCTGAATCAAATTGTAACTCCAGTTTACTTGTATTCAATACCTGTCAAGCTCTGCACTAAAGGTGTCCAGTGCCCTGTACTCCCCCGTCGGTTTAAGAGATCTTGACATACTGTCCTCTGGGTCTTGTAGATAGCTTCCAGTACACATTGGGTTCTTCACATGCGGAGGAGGCGGCGGGGTAGCCTAGAGGGTAATGCGTTCGCTCGTCACGCCGATGGCCCGGGTTCGATCCCCATATGGGTACAATATGTGAAGCCAATTTCTAGTTTCCCTCGACGCGATATTCCTGGAATATTTCTTAAAGCGGCGTTCAACCATACTCACTCACATACTCACAAATCATATCTGCTAATCAGACTTGCGTTGTCGGATAGTATGCTATCATGTTGATACATGTACCATTTTATTTGTTTTACAGTTTAGGTCGCATGCACAAAAATATGGAACAATTAATATACATTGGAAAACCCCTTTCCTATATTTCACTAAAAGGAAAAAGTTACTTTTAGAAGTGAAGTGTACGCAGTTGGCCGACATCTATAGAAGATTGATAGCAAATACATATCGCCCTTGTACCTCTTGTCGATTAGTGAAGCGTACTGATGTTAAGAATGTCCTTTTATGGGGCCGCCAAGATGAGAAACAGTCTTCCATAAACACCAATGTCATGATGTAACCTAGCTGACGTGCGATGACCATTCTGTGAAAGATGGCCACGACAGCAGGTTCATGTCTTTAGATGTATTATTACCGATGCCCAAATTCGAGTGTCAATAACAGATCAAAGGAATTCGTCACCTATTTATCACCATTGTAGCATAAGAATCCTTGCAGGTGTAATAGGTCATTGATGGTTTCACTTCCAGGAGACAGATCTCAAAAATCCGTGTCAAAGGTGTGCAATAAAATATAAATGCCTGCGCTTTTTCTCAAGGGTTAACCCAGGCTGGAAAGGTTTAGACAAATTCTCGCCCCAATGATTTCTTGGATTAAACATCTCTGCTTTCTGTTCAGTGAGGCGGAACGTACAATATGTCGTTGTACACATAAATTTTGGCGGGCTATATTTTAACACTGCATATAGTCGGGTAGGTGAGAGAAATGTAGGGTGCGCAAAGTACTGTTACGTTATATACTGACTTACATAAGAAAGTACACACCTGGTGTTTTTGGACTATTTCCATTAAAACCATAAATATTTTGCTAACACTGTTGAAATTGGGTACAATATCTGTTGTGTTTTGGAAACACTTGCACAATGTTTGTGACAAGTCAGAATCAAAACACTTTTTTAAATATTAATGCTGTTTTAAAGAAAATATTATACCAAAGAATCAGGTGTGTACTTTCTTTTGAACGTCAGTTATTTACAGTCAGAGTGTAGTTTTCTGAGCCACTTGGGCACAATAGTGAAATCGGACAAATGATGATGTCTGGGTGTCTATCACTTCACAGAACATCTATCGAAGTACTTACTTTGGAGACCTGAAAATACCACTCCAGGTCGCCGGGGGAGTAATCGTTAAGGACGGGGAGAGAGGCCAGTTGTCAACAAGTCTAGGGGGTGGGGGAACTGATCGTCTTTATGCTTTACAGCTGAAAATGACTCAAGAATCTAAGAACACGTAAAAGTGTCAGATACATCATCAATTTATTTGATTCTGTAAATATGTCGCCGCTAACACAGTTTACTTGAAAACATACTGCTAATTGTCCTCGCTCCAAGGCTGTACTGAAGGATAAGCCCATGGATGTATAGTAATTCTATCCTTTTCAGAGGCAAGTCTAGATGAAGACTCCAGTCTGTAAGAGAGATATTGTGCTAGTCTAACTGCTAATGTATGCGACCAGATCTGCGAGGGGATTGTTTGATGTTCATGAGTCTACCAAGTGAGGCACCTGACCGAGACGCGACAGATGGCATAACACTACCTCATTATACTTTGTTGGGTCACAGTGACCTCTCGACAGCATCACCTGGGACTTCATTTTCTCCTTCTCCCCGCCACTCACCCATCTCCATCCCCGCCTGCTGTGCTGCAATCACATCCGCGCAAACTTTTTCATTCCAATTACCATTTCAGACCTTATCTTTTCCGCCCCTTGACCCGTCGCCCATGACCTTGTGGCCTTCAGGTCAAGCCATTTGTTTGCTGAGACTGATGAAGCAGAAAAAGAGAATGGATTTTGAACCGGTCATTTCAATTGTTCACGCATTTGGTCCAACTTTTTGCTGAAAAGTAATTGTTTGGTGTTTTTCCTTGTCGGACAAGGTTGAACTGCGGTTGTCGGCACCAAAGCACTGAATCTGATCATTATGTGGTGTCTGTGTGTGGTACAAGATGCGGAGAACCTTGCAGGGATGTAATTAATTTGTTAAGACTTGATCATAAACAGACTGAGTTAACAATCACATTGTCAAGGGAAGAGAACGTCTTACTATGGCCATTACTAATTCTGCTTCACAACCAGCACAAGGGTGGAGTTAACATTTAAATAAGCACCATTAAAGCCTGCTGTAATGCGGGTTAAATGAACTGATTCGGTGACTTACGTCGATGACTACATATACTGACCAACAATAAAAACGCCACTCAGAATTCATGAAAATTATACTTTTTCAGCATGAGTTTGGATTTGATACTTTAACACAATTGTTTTGATTTCTTGAATTGCGTTTCTTGTGGTGGTCAGTATTATGTTTGGCTGTACTAGTCAGGAGACAGTTCTAGAAATGGCCCCTACTCTTAACCCTGCACAAGATCGCAGAGGGAATCCGTTGATGCTCATGAGTCCGAGCCTCCAAAGTCATACACCTGTCAAAATTATAGCCATGCACAGACTTCCTTTGGATGTTTCCTGGGTAATAATTATCCGCTATTCTGCTTTCAGCAGAGAATGTGGAACGGGTTTTGTCGCTCTTTTTCACAACACTATGACATCATCACCATTACTAGCATTCTATTCACTGTATGCATCTATTTATATGCAAGTAGTTTATCAAAGTCTATCTGGATAATAGTGTGTACGAACTATCATTTCCTCAGGCCGACAAAAATTGTACTCTGCTAATGTTCTAGTATATATGAGTCAACAAATTGGACATAACAATTACAAGAAGCGTTTCCCCCAAAGGCACATGAAACTACCACTTTGTGAAGTGGTCCAAGCTCAGAGAAGCACCAAGTGACACACCAGTGCTGCTGATATTGGGTGTGACTTGACCACTCAGCCGACACATTCCTGCACCGGTCACCTGCAGCCCCTGCCGTCACGTGAGGTATGTGACGAGGCACCTCATCCTGGATTAACACTCCAATCACAAACTAATTTACACACAAACACGTAAATATCTCAGCTGTACTAGCTGACAGCCGCAAGTCTGATGGCGAGGATCTTGTCTGTGGCGTCAAGGATGGCACAGTTTGAGAGTAAGATGATAGATGTTGTGAGACGACTATACGCCGACAACTGAAGGTCACCCATGTTAGAACTCATTGCATGTGACTGCTGGTTGGGCAGGTGATCTCTTCTGTTATAGTAGGTCATGGGCTGTGATCTGAAGGAAAGTATCGCCGGCACATTTGAACAAAACCTCACAAATAAGTAACACCAGCAGAAACTGACAACGAAATCTTCGTGACCCTAAAAACATACATCATACCTACTATATCGGCTGGTTAGCATTGCGTCAGTGGTCACCACCAACCGCCGAGATGTCGTCGTGACCGTGTGTTATCACTAACAGAACAGAACAGAACATTTTATTCTCTAAAAACCCACCCACGGTGGTACATGAGAATATAAAGATATACAATTTAACATAGGTATACAATCAAGATGTGTGTAACCATATATGATAACCATGATAGAACACAAGCCCAGATCACCCTCTGTTTGTGTGTAGGGGGAGGATGTGGGGCAACAACGGGATCGATGTCTGAAATGAACATGAGTGTCTGGTAACCCCGACATGATCCACTGAATGATTCCATCCTCCATTAACCCCTTAAACCACGAGTCCTGTCATCTCCACACGTGTCATTAAACTCAACAGTGCACAAGCCTTTTATACAAATATCAATGAAATTTCTTTTTAACAAGACAAAACCCTATTCCAGACACGTGCCGTGTTCTAAGTGGTCAAACGTAAGACAATACCCAACAGTCTGACCCATGCTTGACCAACAACTACAAAAAAATCACATTACCTTTGAACTGTTTTGAGGAGATGTGAAAACATAAACGTCGAGCTTTAATTATTTCGGCCGGGCGGCTTTCAATATCTTGGATTGTTTGAAGTTACAGACTCCATCTGTCTGGTCCCTCGTCCTCTACTCTATTGTTTCCCCTGTGCACAATCAGATGAAGCAGCTAGTTTCTTTAAACTTTTGACCCACAATTCTTGTAAAAATTTTAAATAAACTTTTTGTGTCTGTCAGCTGTTTAAATATTGGCGGTTGGGTCATTTTCCAGCGACCAGACCTTTCGCCTGTCTACAATTGATCTTTCGATGGTCAGCTTTGGAAACGATATGACATGCTTTCAAGAGTGGTTGTTTTCACACTGAATGCTCCAAAAGGAAACGAGATAGAAGACAAGTGGACAGTTTGTATACTGTGAATACTGAATGTTATAGGTGTCCACACAACGTGATTGTGTGGGTATGCTATGTGATCAACCAGGAAGTCCAGTTGGGACAACATACTTTATGCATTGGTTAGATGTTTTTTGTATAAGTTCTAACCTTGCTGTTGGTGTGAATGCATGTTTGTTTTAACAGTTTGTCAGACTAGTTACGTCGACTAAGATGCATGACAATTTACCACTGGACATTAAGACCATGACAATTTATTACAGGTTACTAAGACACATGATAATGTATTACATGAGACTAAGATATATGTCAAATTATTACAGGAGACTAAGATACACGATAACGTCGACAATATATAATAGGAGACTAAGATACATGGCAAGATATCATAGCAGACTAAGATACAAGAATCTCACCCGAGTGTCTTTTGATATCAAGTATATCACCACGAGTTGATAAAGTTCAGATTCTATTTATCATAAAAAAACAATCTTTATTAGTTTTCAATGAAAAATGTACATTTCTGAACACGGTACTGCCATTAAGACTTGCAGTGAGTCATGTAAATGATGATGTCAGGGCAAAATCTTCTGTCAAAACGATATCTCCTAGGAGATACCGTTTAATCTCACACAAGCAATATCTCCTGTGGAACACAGTTTTGGATGACAGACAATAGACTAAGATACATGACATTTCATTACAGAAGACTAAGATACACGACAATTTATTATAGGAGACTAAGATACAAGTGACTATATTACAGGCGACTACGTTACATGATAATTTGTTACATGGGTTTAGATTACATGACAAGGTACAATTTATTGGGTTTAGCTGATGTAGGCTGTGGCCAATGGTTGCCCGTGTATGCAGTCCAACACGAGGCAATGCAGAAACTGGAGGTCGTCTAGATGTGGGGCTACTCCAGGGGCGGTCTCATTCAGGACACATTTCAGTTACTGATAAACACCCATCTGACAGAAGTTCCATAACATTCTGTAAAAGAGCTGTGAAAGCGTATTGTTTAAAACCAATAATATATCGTCACCGTGAACATAAGTTTATAACATAATGAGACATAATTGTGCTACCTGTCTGCACTAATCATTGTAACTTTGAGCTGTAAATGTAACGGCAAATGTTCCAAATGAATGTTGTAATTCGTGAAATAACAGCAGAAGAGCACACCATCTCAACACTCCATTTATAAGGTAGACGGGATAAGTGTTCTGATCAAACACTCATATGATAGACCTGGTCTACAGACACTGTATTCTGTACTTGCTCTCAATGACACCTTGTTGACAGATGCATCCTGGGAATGTTTGTTTGCACATCCCGTACAAGGTGCAATGTAAACAAACAGATAAACGAGACTCTGTCCACTTGACCGTCACGTGATGGGTCAGAAGGATAGCTAGTGTCCAGGGTTACCCGGCGGTGACAGTATACAGAGAGGCCTGCCGGACAGTTCAGATCAGCTGACCAGGGTCGTCCATTTGCTCATAATACATATCTCAATAAATGTGGAAAACAATATGACATTTTGTTGTTCTGAAAATATTTGTATGTGTTTGAAAAACACTCGTAAATATACAAGTTCTCAATATTAATATCAAAATTGTCATTGTTCAAATTTCACAAAATCTTGATTTTGACGCTATGACGTTTCACGCTACAGGTTTCAGTGGTATATCTCTAATGTTGGGATAGGGATTTGAAATATTTCAATATTAAGTATGTTGTCATGTTTCGACTAGGGCCGTTGATGGATATGATCAGTTGTATTGACGTCATCGTAATTAGGTTTCATGTTTGTGAAACTGCATACTTGCTACGGATTCTATATGCTATATGGGGATTTACATCATACAATGATAAACTGACAATGAAAAATAAAATATAATAATGAAAAGAGATCATTCCAGTTTTATTGATGTTTGACTGATTTTCTTAGTATCCTGTCAATATTTATGCATCAGTGTGCTTAATGTGTATTACGTATTACCTCCACAGCACCAATAGGGTTTACACGGAATGCATAGATGGTATGCATACATGGCTCCACCGCAGACAGTAGCCGGTGTATACATTCCAGAAGTCCAAGGTCAGGGTGACCCCGAGAAGATTGGCAGCGCACTGACATTGTCAGTGATATGGTTAGCACAGGCCCGGGCAGAGGTCACTGATATTGATTGCTTACAGCTTATCACCTAGCCGGTGTTTATTTCCAGATATCCCATCTTATGAGGTCAAGATGACCTAACCCTTTGCAGTACGCGGTGGTGAAAGTGTGAGAAGCCATAGATATCTAATGTTGACATTGTTTATTAATACTCTTGATAAACATCGGCACCTTTGTTGTTGTCACTCATTACGTCAGTAAATAGCAGCTGTTTTCCAGCCATAACACAGGGTTTTGTGTACCTGTTGCTATGGAATTTTCCTCATTTCTTGAAGATTAAAGGCATTGCATCGTGGACACTTTCCGTGACAATCCCACCTACCATGTAACATTTTCAAAACATTTTCATAGTAGTTTAATTTTTTTTATTTTCATAACTATTTCATAAGATAAGATATTTATTGCATATCATTCCATGACGGAACAGTGGCAATATTCATAAACTACAAATATAAACATATGTAATACGTGATCACAAAACGTCTATTTGAAAAGTGTTGGTGGGTGTAATTAAGCTGTACGCTGCAATCAGTAATGTCTACTTTCAGCTTGTAAGTGAAATAGTCAGGTCGAGCCAGACCAGGGGCTGAAAGCATGAGCAGCAAGTGACACCAAAAATGATCTGCAATGAAACATACTCTGCTGGTGACACCAGCAATGATCTTCAATGAAACATACATGCTATGTCAGCAAGTGACACCAACAATGATCTGCAATGAAACATACATGCTATGTCAGCAAGTGACACCAGCAATGATCTGCAATGGAAGATACATGCTATGTCAGCAAGTGACACCAGCAATGATCTGCAATGAAACATACATGCTATGTCAGTAAGAGACACCAACTATGATCTGCAATGAAGCATACTCTGCTAGTGATACCAGCAATGATCTTCAATGAAACATACATGCTATGTCAGCAAGTGACACCAGCAATGATCTTCAATGAAACATACATGCTATGTCAGCAAGTGACACCAGCAATGATCTGCAATGGAAGATACATGCTATGTCAGCAAGTGACACCAGCAATGATCTTCACTGAACCACACATGCTATGTCAGCAAGTGACACCAACAATGATCTGCAATGAAGCATACTCTGCTAGTGACACCAGCAATGATATGCAATGAAACATACATGCTATGTCAGCAAGTGACACCAGCAATGATCTGCAATGGAAGATACATGCTATGTCAGCAAGTGACACCAGCAATGATCTTCAGTGAACCACACATGCTGTGTCAGCAAGTGACACCAGCAATGATCTGCAATGGAAGATATATGCTATGTCAGCAAGTGACACCAGCAATGATCTTCAGTGAACCACACATGCTATGTCAGCAAGTGACACCAACAATGATCTTCACTGAAACATACTCTGCTGTGTCACGCACGTTAAGCATCCACGCAACGTCCGCTGTCCGCTGTTAAGCACTGGGGCATTACTCTGGATCCCCATGTTCAGATTAAATAGGCAGTTGTTAGATTTAATGAAATTGTGTCTTTGTATGTCTAGAAGTCAGTGGGTACCCGGCAGTTTGAAGATGTAACTGCCATATGTGTCTCTCTCTTGTTATACTATGACCACTCCATCGCTGCTGGCGGATCCGTGGTTATCGTGAAGCACAGATGTACAATTCTCCCACACGGCGCTTTAGTAACTGTAACTCTATGTCAGTGTTGCTGTCACGTCTGTCAGATGTGACTTGAGCCGACCACTGTGAAGGTAGACAGCCCCGCGAGACATGGCCAGCAGTGTTGGTACCTCGCAGGAGTTATCTCCACAGGCTCTGTACAACACATGTTATTGGTCCGCAAGTTTCCCAGTGAAACACCGGATACAACTAACGTAACGTGAAGTCCCACTCAGCCCACAAGGCTGCCGATGATAGCACACACACTGACAATGGGATATCATGTTAAAACATCGCAAACATATCAGTTGCTATCTGTCTATTATGACAATGTCTTCACGACACATAAAATACAATATGTGCACACGAGTACAACCCGACAGCATTTAATTGGTTATATCAAACGTGGAGTATCGAGAACTGAGTATATTGTTATTGTCACAGCTTTTACAACAAACGGTGTTCAAGTGGGTGTATCAAACTGCAATATTTGTCATAGAGTATTGCTCAATAATTCACTGCCTTGATTCCTAATGCACATCACAGGATTTGTACTTAGCGTGGGAGTAGCGTGTGTCCTAATCTACACTGACGCATAACAAGAAGCGATGAATGTTGGAGTTCCATCAGCAGATTCCTCCTCATTCAGATGTGTGATCCTTCTGTCAGTCTCGAACCCGACCTACATGATTGATAGCGAGCACTGGTCGGACCCCGGGTCACAAGGAGCTTACAGTCGGGGCGCGGATTAAGATAATACATTGATGGCGGTGGCAAACGTCTTCATCATGTTAATTAGTTGAACTAAGAAAGGCCCTGACCTTGATTCATCTCCTAAGGTTATCCTGGTCCGACTGGGTTTCACGTGAAGAATACACACGCACGTACTTTTTACCCATATACAAATATATAGGTTTTCAGTTTCCGTATGCTCACAAACAGCTTTGACTTTATTTGTAAGAGGGGTGTGTAACTGAATCATTATTGTCGGTTACAACTAGATAAATGTGCCTCTGTCAATTCATGACATTAAAATAACCCCGAGTACCTGGGTGGATTGCGTATCATCTGCTCTGACGGCGTCAGTTTATTAAAACATATGGAGAGTAAGACACAAATAATGAGTTGGTTTCGAGTCACCTATTCTGGCGTGATTGTCATAGCATCAGGTGGGGAACTTAAAATTATTTATCTACACCGTCAAATTTGTGAGCTCGGTGTATTAAGGATATATGTAATATTGCCATGTTAAGACATTTTGGGTAGAGGGTATTGTTGATAGCACGTAATTTAATATCTGTCTCTGTCCATGAATACACCAAATAATGCCAGGCACGATAACACGTTTGATTAAAAATAAATCCATCTGCTTTCACGCTGGCTTTGTTGTTAGCACAACAAAGGGCCATGAACATGGACTTTATCAACGTTAATGGCTATTCACATGAGACACAACACAAATATATTAGGGAGTCCTGTCAAACGTGCCTCTCCGCTGATAGTGCCAGTTGCCCGGGACACTCTGTCGTGGCACGGAGAGCTGAGCCATCTTATCCACGGGTACACAAAACTTACATAATGACGCTAGTGGCAGGAGGGAGGGGAGGGTGGTTATCGGGGAGAGGGTAAGATAGGGCACGTGGACGTTAGCAGGTGACATATTGTGTGGACAGGCAAGCGGAATGAGGCAGGGTGAAGGTGACGGCTATGGGGTATAGAAACCGGTGGTATGGGGTGTGTGGTGGGTGAGTGGAATCAGGCAA
>VKKT01001714.1:41852-57034 GCA_008038995.1 Haliotis laevigata | reverse complement strand
CACCACCACCACAACCACAACCACCATCACCATCGTCATCGTAATCGCCACCACCATTATTATCATCATCATCATCACCATCATCACCATCATCATCATCAACATCATCATCATCATCATCATCAAACAGATCTCAAGATCATATTAAAAATGAGAAATCAACATCAACATCATCATCATCATCATCATCATCGGCATCGTCATCGTCATCGTCATCGTCATCATTGTTGTCATAAAATAGATCTCATGATAATATGGAAAATAAGAAAATACCAGAACCTATGTAAGTATGTCGTTTAACAGTGAGGTTTTAAAATTATCCATCCACAATAATTCCTCCCTGTCCAAGTCAAGGGAGACGGACGGATCAATATTGCCTGAGCTGCATGTTATTAATCTCTGTACCCTGCATCCGTCCATACAACTTCATACATCAGACATGTAATCTGATACTGCAACCAGAAAATATTGATATTTCCCTATGACACTATAACAAAACTACCGGGTCAATGGTGACAAGTGCAGCATTGTTTTGACATTTAATTTTCTCTATAAATGGCCTACAGAACAAAATCACATGCTCTCAAAATGTATCTTCATATGAAAATATCAACCTACATTTAAAAAAACATTTAAAAACAAAAGACTGCATATCCACATCAACAGATTTTGTCTAAAATGAGACTGGGTAGAAAAACAAACTGTTCCTAAATAGATATTTAAAAATACACTGACTAATATTATTATTATATTTGAATTACTTTGTTTCAGTCAAACTATCAACAGTCAAAATTGTTACCCACAACTTACACAGACATATTGTGGACAATACAAGGTATTGTTTATTGAACAGCAGTTTTGTATTCAGATCTCTCAAGTCCATCTTATACACGCAAGGCATGTCCTGGAAGTATGTTCAAAAACTCCTAGCACTAACTGCCTTTATCAATCAGCAAATTTGTATTCTGTTTAGTTGCCAGTCCTCTAACAGTCTATATTAAGAGGACTATATTTTACCTCCCTGGTTGGGTACTACTTTCGGTCCATCCAGTAACACCTCCGAAACCTGACCGGCACAATTTCTGGAGCACGCTTCCCTTCATGCAAGCTACATCAAATTACCCCATGATGAAATGTCGCCCGTCCCTCATCAGCCCAGAATCCCTGGTGAAACAAACCAGTTGCCTGATTTCGTTAATCAATCTCAACCACAAACCTTCCGCACTGGTTCAACTGTAGCAATACTTCATTAAAGGCGCACTGCCATCGGTTAATGGGTTAGTGAGGGAGTAGAATTTGATGCCATGTTGAAATGGAGTTCAATTTCATTGAGGTCAGCTTGGAATAACTCTGCACCACTTTATTGAAAGCCATGTGTACAGTTTGGTTTGGTGAGTGAGTGAGTGAGTTTAGTTTTACACCGCTTTTAGCAATATTCCAGCAACATCACGGCGGGGGACACCAGAAATGGGTTTCACATATTGTACCCAAGTTTGGTTTGGGATTAAAAGGGATCACAAAATTGGAAAATGCGGGAGTGAAATATGGATCACAGTACAGCTAAGGGGGATAACTCTGCACATAGACATGCATCACAGAATCAAGCATCAAAGATTCTTTTGAGATTCCAAAATGAACCCAGTCCATGTGAGTGAGTCAAAAACATTTTACGCAATATTTAAGAGTATTCCATTACTATCAGATCAAAGGACACCAGAAAAGGGCTTCACACATTGTACCCATGTGGGACATCCAACTCGTGTCCACACCATGACTAGGGAAAGCTTTAACTAGCTTCCTTCTCCACCACTTAAGTGTAATGAAATCTACTTGAAAATGCATTCAAAATAGCAAGATTTTCTCATTAAAATTAAAACTGTTGCAAACAAACAAATGATACCTTCATATATGCTGTCATTTAAACTACGTGAACACTGCAACAAGATCATGTTTTGAAAAATTTATATACCAATCTACATTAGCTAGTTTTGAAAACGACAGCCCCTCTCTACGTTCCTAACAACATAAATATGAGACTGAGAAATTGTCGTAATTGCTAAAAATCAACATTTTTAAAAAGATATCCTCTACACCCATTTCATATCGAGGAACTTTTAATCAAATGGTAACAAAAATAATCAACGTCTAAACAAGCTGCAATACAGTATGGCTTTAATGGAATTTTATCAGATTTCAACTTTGGCACAAACCAAAAATCTTCTACAAGTGATTTACTTCCAGACCCTGTGGACTCCAATTCTACATGATTCAAGCGAAGCACCCGTTAGTCCATTAATTCAGACTTCCCCAACAGGTCTGACTGTGCACGTTCCATCTATGTCCAATCCAATCCTTATCAGAGCTGCTGAGAAAATTAGTGGTGAGTTTGCAATTTGAATTTCCAATCTTGGTTGGGTTTACAACCAAGATGCTAAGACATGGCACTATTTATGACATTATTGCTTCTACGAACCCCCTGGCAGAACAACCTTGACTGAACTACAATATCTTTACTTAATCTTAGAAAAACTACACTCGCCAGAATTCCTGAGTTGGTCAAACTGTACCATGTATGTAAATGGCTAACCCTACAAGACCTCATAATCTTGTCTTAAGGCCAATTATGCGTCTTTTACAGGCAAACCAGATTAACAAGGCTGATGGAATAATTAAGTAGGCAGCGATGTATATCCTCAGAGTGATGTGGACTTGCCCACTCTTGACTTGCCAGTTGTCTGGTATATGATATCTTCTGTTTCTGAATAACGTTCGTATGAATATTCATGCACCTCAATCACATATTTGGTCAACGCTTTTATAAACGGTACCACCAGCGCAGGCTGTCCAAACATGCACAGCGTATATATTGGATTAATTTTGTCAGTAACATGTTTGTCTGACTGACCGACTGAGTTTAGTTTTATGCCGCTTTTAGCAATATTCCAGCAATATCACGTAGGGGGACACCAGTAAATGGGCTTCACACATTGTNCCCATGTGGGGAATCGAACCCGGGTCTTTGGCGTGACGAGCCAACACTTTAACCACTAGGCTACCCCACCGCCCTGTTTGTCTGAACATATATAGATGGCATTTAGATATCAACCACAAACTGATAGAAAAACGATTGTCTACATAAAATATATTTCCACAAAGAAACAAAACATCAATAATACTTTGATAACAGTCAGTAGTGTCATTCAGGTTTTAAAACAATTGAAAATGTCACATTTAAAAAATGGTACTCAAAGCCAGAGTTATCTAATTACTTGTTACTGAAATCTGGCACATCTGAATTTGTAATTTATTGTCCATCTTGCAAAAGCTTAATTTTTAATTAATCAACGGTAAGGTGCTATCTAAAGGTATCAACTTAATATCTGTTTCCACCAAATAATGATTTAAAATGCATTCTCAACTGTTTATGGTAATATACTACTCACACTTTGATAAGGATCACAAAAATTCACAACTTAACTTAAAGATAGATTAATAATATGACATTGTATCCATTTAAAACTGGATAAATAATCATATGGTAACCCCTCTTTAGGCAGACAGCCACTTTATTCTAAACTTATGCACTTGATACATGAGTAACAATAAAAATGGTTTTCATGGCAACAATCAACCATTATGCAAATCATGAAACCAGTCATTGACAAATAAACAACACCTGTCAATAGCAGGTATGGGATCCACAAGATGCAATGACATACCGAAACCTAGGAACCATGCTTACAATAAGCTAGATATTTAAACCAAATTCGAGCCCACATCATAGTTTTCTGTTGAATCCACGATTTGATACTTAGCAAAGTATAAATAGTATACTACAAGAAAATGTAGGTTTTCACTTCTAAATCCGTCTTTGTGAAAAAACTTGTAAAATATTCTCCATAGAGAAAAAAACTTAACACTGGTTTTACAGCCAGTCTGTCTCCTATACCCACCACTATGGTGACTGTAGGTGTTTGTTAAACAGTCCGATCACAATCTGACTAATGTGAGGAAACAATGCCCAGCCACCTGGCCAAACTTCCTGGAACTACAGGGCAACCAAAGTAGGCGATCCCAGACTTCCCTCCACACAGCGCCTCTCAATCACCAAGGGAACACTTCCATACAAGAGCTTTCAGTGTGAGAGTCCTTACTTTAAAGGGGAACTCGCAGATGAATATCAGGCTGGGTGCTTCTTATTTGGCAAGTCTGCTTATGTTTCACAGATAACAAGTGAAAGTGTTTTCCTATCATAGGATGTGTTTCCCTAATGGCTGTCTCAGTGTTCATTTTCATCTCCGTCAATAACGGTCAGTGACAACTTGCTACAAGTAAAAGTTGAGGAACTATTTGAATCACTAGGCTTTATGTCACAAAATTTTGGCTTCAAGTTTAACCATAAACCCATATTTTCATGTGTGAATATACAAAATAAGAAACAGAAATAAAAAAAGAATTTAGAAAAAAATGAAATGAATTGATGATTTTAGGAAGGTTGACATTTTCAATACAGTGACATTCAGGTATCATCATCATGGCAGGTTGTTGTGAATGTCTACAACAATGATGGCATCTAACCGTCAAGAAACTCACGTTTGTGCTATTATCACACCGAGACAGAGAGAGAGATCGAGAGAGAGAGAGAGAGAGAGAGGGGGGTACACCAAGCATGATTTTAAAGAATGCAATAAAATGAGGAATAAAACCCAAGCATGACAACACCCGTACCACTGGACTACCATATCATACCCAGAAACATCTTACGTGTATTAGAAACTTGGTACCTATTCTGTTCCACTGACATTTGGTGCTACAAAAAATTTAATTTTTTTTTATCTTATTAAAGCAGCTATAAGGGAGAGGATAAAAGAAAACTCAAGAATCTGTTTAAAATCTGATGAAGAAAAGATGCAGACAGGGCCAAACTTAATTCCTTTAAAGTCAACTGTTTTCTTGCTTCTCGTTTTAATGCCTCAACAATTTAGCAGAAGAAAAGCTCCCTTAGAAACAAGATAACTAACGCAACACCCCCTGCTTATTCCATCACGGAAAATGTGATATTCCTTGAGACCAAGAACTCAGATGAAAGGAGTCCCCCCCACAAGGGACTACAGGTTCTCCAATCATGAGTTATATCTTGAAGGATGAGACTCTTCCAACAAAAGTGAAAAGCAAAAAACGATGGTCTGCACAATCTCACACATGCGCCGTAGCGAACCCCAATCCAATCTCAAGACACACTAATTTCAACCCCTTCGTTTTTTTCCCAACCAACACAACCATTTATTTTTTAATCAAATAATTGCTAATGATCTGCTCTTTTTTGCCAAAATGTCAACGCTTCCAGGTTATCAGGAACAATGTTAGTACAAGCATTTCAACAACCACCAATATGTATTTATGATAATATTGATAATCAGTACCATCAAAATCAGATACAGTTGAACCAAAACAAAACCAGCAAACTCCTTCATCAATATCCAACCTCCCTAATTCAGACTGACTGTACAGATATACCGATTGCTTAGCCTACATCCGATCAACTTAAGATACAGCCCAACCAGCCCAGGAAGGTGCCACTATAACCTTTATCCTGTTCTCTCCAAGTTGATCCAACTGTAAGATAATGATCAAACTGTCTGCAGTGAGTTGAGTCTGAGATATCTGCTGGAACAACCAAAGACCATTCCACCTTCAACCCATCAGATGATCCATCCAGTTGCTGCAAGACTGTATGAAAGCCACACACCTCAAAGGGTGGGGACATATATACTGAATGAAGACTCTCTCACAAGAAAGCTCACATTCACTTAAACCAGATTCATAGGGGCGTAGTTTCCGTACCAATTGTATTGCAGGGAGAAAGCTAAATACCACCTCTGTCGACCTCAAGGCAAAACTGGCCGCCAACATCCAAGGGCGTCACATTTATCCCTTGGTATGATGCTGATCTAGTGGGCGCGGAATGCAGAAATGATGCAGTGAATTGATACATTCTTCACTTGTACTTCCTTCAAGATTTGGGCAGACATGCGTCAAATATGTCTCCCAATTACCATTCAATATCTGATGAAAAAAGAGTCTGACTTTTTTAACAAGAATATCATTGAAACTTACTAAAACAACCTTAGGGCAGTTTTACATCTTTAACCAATATGTAACAAAAGACAAAAACACATTTAGATTTGTTACTATGAACTTTTTTTTAGCTAAATTGGTTTAAAACAATCATTATCTCTGCAGGTGTTTGAAATACACTTCAGTCAAGAGGTATATGGTTTATTATTCATGTTCTTTGATGTAATTACATTTCAATATATACGTGAAGGTTTTCCATAAAATTATTGTGCAGATCAATATCCAAATAACATTAAAAGGATGGGAGAATATAAAGCCACAACTGGAACACACCAGAGCAGTTAATGTTATCTCTGGGACTGGAGCTCAAATTTGGTGAACTTTCACCAGCACTGGTACTAGTAGACTAACAGCTAGTCTCTGAAATGAACATATTTTACTGAAAAAAGTTCATAGTAAAAAAATTAGAATCTAATGAAAAGAAGCCCTGAGACTTTCTTCATTCCTGAAGCTGAGGAAATCTAGACTTGCCACATTTTCTAGACTGGCGTGGGCTTTCTTGGGTATATTTGCTTCAGGGTCTGACTATGGTACTAGTAGATCTGTATTTTGTGTATTATCAGAAGACTCTTCTTAGGTGCCTAGTAAACCCCAAAGGGAGGTAACACAGTGACAAATAACAGTGCCCACTAAAAATAATATTTTTGTTTAATTAGTAGTACCAAGAACAATCTCATTGATTTGACTACTGATACCCAAGAATTATACATCTCTACAAAGAACTCTCTCAAAATACAGACCAATCAAGACTGGACCACATCGTTGAATTTTGTTTGTCTGTCAGCAATTCAGCAATCATGTTCATTGATTTGAATTATCGCTCCAGTTGAGTCTGTAAGATGTCAAACTTACCTCAAATACAAACTGCTCAACCAGGGATATGTCTCGCTCGTCAAGAAGGGCATACTTTGTCTGAAATAAAAACAATAAAAATAAAAACATGTAAAACCACACAACGATAAGCTTATACTGCCCCAGCTAAGGGAAGCAATTCTGGTCTGTTAAAATTGGACACGACTATGATCTGTTGAACTTCATGCAATGAATTTAAGAACCATAGAAAGCCCGCTCAATGAAATTATCGCAAATTGCAATTCTAAAACTAAAAGCCATAGGTTCTCTAAATGACTTCATTCTTACAAACAAATACACTCATACAATATTCCACCAGTGTTTCAATATTATTCATCAATCAAGCTACAGACTTAACTATTAATTCCTTGATTCCCAGAAGAGTCAATTACTGTGTAATTCAGGGCATCGATTCTTCAGGTCCTTTCAGGTCTGCATGAATGTTGGTATTGTTACCAACTCAAGACACAGAACGCTTGGCATGATTTTATAATGAGACAAAAGGAGACCAGTATTTCCAAGATTCAGAAGATTGTGACACAGAATGTTAGAATTGTTAAAGTATATAAACGGAGCTCTTTTTGATTTGCAAGGGCTGTATTTTTCATTCATTTTTTTCTGGGTCAGTCTCTATGACTATATCTATGGTGAACTAATGATTAGTCTCTGAAACTAGGGCTGGGACGGTTAACCCGGTTACCCGGGGAGGTGGGTAAAGAGTTGGACCCAGGTACCCATCACATTACCCAGACCCGCTTTGATGCCGTGACTAATAAATGGAGAATTAATGTGTTATTATTTTATTTACAAGATTTCTGTCTTATGTTCGAGATTGTGGACCCAATTTGCACCATAGGCTCACAAGATATCAATGTAGACAACTAAGCATGTCACTTGTAACATAGGTTGCAAGTACGCAAAGTAGTTCCTAGTTTACTAGGGCTGTAACGATGCATCGATGGTTTTTCGTTTCTGCCATCAATTTATTGTCATTTCTGGTGTCCCCCGTCGTGATGTGGCGGGAATATTGCTAAAAGCGGCGTAAAACCAAACTCAGTCAGTGAGTCGATAATTGCTATCAGAGACTCAACAATTGAAATTCATTGATAGTTCGCTTAATCTGGGTTTCATGTTTCTTGTAAGTTATCAAAACAAACAGAAACTACTTGTTTTTATTTCATATAAACTATACATTCATTTGGGAAATGACTTCAAATGAGACAATTCATGGAGAAAAAAACTATTGTAATAGTATTGCAATAGTTGGTCACAATAGACTATCGAGATCACAAAAGTATGTTGCAATAGACTATCACTATCGCAATAGTTGTTCCTCCCTCAATAGTCACGCTATTGTTTACATGTAAAAGACTCAGGAACGCAGACATCCGCATCAAATAACGGGTACCTGGTACCTATCGTGACGGCAGCAATGGACTTTACACATTGTACCCATGTGGGGAATCGAAACCGGACTCCTCAGCGTGACAAGCAAACACTTTAACCACTAGACTACCCCACCGCCCCTTAAAGAGAGAACAAAAGAGAAAAAACACTAACAGCAGACACCGTGACTTCCAAAGGTTCAGTTAAATTAGAGCCCAATATATGCATTAAACCAAAAACCTCACAGTATTGACGAGTGATCATGACCAGAGAATTGAACTGTCACAACGTCTTGGCATGCCGATGATAGGAAGCGATATAGTTACATTTATGCCCAAAACCAAAAAAACCCTGGCAAACCTACCAAAACATTTCAAATGAATTTCCTGGAGCATGACTGAAGAACTACTGGGTAAATCGATCCACTTCACATCTTCATATCCCGTCACTCAGAGTAGGAGTTCTGATCGAGCTCTATATCAGAGTCTAGTCCAGAATAAGTACTCTCAACATGGCTCTAAAGCCAGGTTATAATTCGTGGTCCACTGCCCACCAGTGTGACAATTCAACCCCCTTATGATGAATCACTCTCGTTTACGGCAGAACGCCTGGCTAATTGCCTCATTGTTCTTGACATGGGGTAATTACAATTTCACTCGCTGTACGCCAGAGATGAGGGCCTAAGACAACCATGTTTCCTGTGTGTGGCCAAATTAGTGCTGTTAGCATTGATGTACAAAATCAAACTTGGCACAAAGTGGTACAAAATCCACACAGTTTACGCTTGATTTTCAAATTAACCCAAGAGCTGCAAATTGAGAAACTGAGGTAGGCCTTTACATCTATGTTAAAAAGGATGAGTTTTACATTTCTGAAACCATCACATGATTGACAGCTGTTTACACTATTTCGTTATCATCCATCCTTACTCCCATTCCAATCCTCTCATACCCTGTTTTCCATTCCCTCATACCTGTTCTTTCCCCTCCCCCTTCTGTCTTTCCCCACCCTACCTCCACTGCATCCCCTGCCACTTCAATCTACCCCCACATCCCCAACGCCCTGAACTCATCTCACTGTTCATCCCCTTCACTTTCTCTCATTCTCATATCCATCCATTTTCTCATTCCTTTACCAATTTTCTCTTGAAACAGTCCCCCATCCAACCCCCCACCCTCCTAACACTGTCACCCCTTGCATTCCAAATCCCCACTGTCTCTCATCTACACCCTCTCTCAACCTACCCTACCCAAATCCCCCCCTAAAACACACCTAGCCACACAACCCCATCAACCCCTTGCTTCCATACACCCTGCCCGACCCACCAACTGTACATAATCTCTCCTTTAAACCTCCCCCTCCCTTTCTAACCCACCAAAGTAAGATTAAGATGCAGACGAAGAAACCATAAGAGCATCCTTTAAGCAGCTTCAGTGTTTCTATAAAAGCTAGCACATAATATTCTTGTCTCCCCAAAATGACAGCATAAATTTGTAACCCGTCATGAAAAAAAGTAAACTTAGAATGTAATTAGCTTTAATTTATCCTGCAAAGGTCATAATCGTGATAATGACCAGCCTGAACCTTTCGGGAGGAATATGTTTGTAGCTGTTCTTCACGGGGTTGCCCTGGTATTTGGAACTCCTCACTTCGCGGCGCACTCCAGCTGAATTTGTACTAGAAATATATTGATCCTGTTGCACTGCATGCTGGGAAGTTACCAATGTTATCTGTGTGTGTTCACAACGTGTGTCAAGACGTGACTCGAGAATCATCATCTTTTCTCCCTCACAGAGACAATGTATTTCAAAACTACACCTCAATAATAATAATAACATCATAATTTTGACCGAAACTTTTCAGAAAGTAAACACTCGTAGAAACAAATATGCATTGAGTAGACATAGCTTTTTAAGAGTTTCCTCGGTTGAAAAGAATCAAGATGATTTTTATCATGATGATAATGATAATATACGTATTTGTTTATCAAATTATATTAATTTAGTGTAATTTCATTGCAACAAAGAAACTTATGTGTGTTGTGCAATCATTCACAACATTTATTGCTGATGAAATGAATAACAGAATACCTTCTGTAATCTGTGAGGAGCAGGTCGACTACGCTATGCCCTTGAAATATTAATCCTCAAAACATGACATATAAGCACACTAAATATGTGACGGAAATGGGTCACCTTTTGAAGTTCATACATCACATAAGCATTCTGGGTTTTTTATATAAATTTATTCTTGTCACTAATGTAAACAAGGCTGAGATGACGTTAATTGTTCAAAATAACGCTTCTGTATTAGGTAAAACAGGAATAATTGTATGTAGCAAAACAGAAACACGGTGTCTGAATTATGTTTCTCTTAAGAGATGATGATGATGATGATGATGATGATGATGATGATGATGATGATGATGATGATGATGATGATGATGATGATGATGATGATGATGATGATGATGATGACGACGACAATCTTATCACTTTAAAATAAATTCAAACTTTACGCTAAAAAAAATAAAAATATAAAAAAAACACAGAAAAAATATCTTGATCTTATTAATGTTTTCATCCATATACAGTATTCTCTACTCATTGTATGAATTTCTGACCCAAACAATTAATCGAAACATTTCAGAATTCTTAACAAGTTCACACTGGATTAACTCCTAAGTCAAACAGCATTATCAACATTGACATTCATTGTCCTCACACAGAGCTTTAAACGTTACTAATTTTCCCCCAAACAAGTGATAATGTTAAGCCCTTTACCATCACACCCCGTCAGACTTAATCCCCTCTTGCAGCAGCTACTGGACAATGGTCAGTGCAGATGACCGTTGACCTCACCAGCTGCTGACCGATAGGATCTTTTGTCTTGTCATGGTAACACCTGTCCATTTTTTGCGTACCTGAGATAACGAGACGAGATAAATGGCCAGGTATGTAGCACCTGTCTGCCTTGTTCAGTGTTGATGGTGGCCATCTGCATTGCATCACCTCATTCACTGTAAATAACTCGGACAAATGTTGAATAACATACAATGCAGAACAACGGTGCCAGAAACCTCCACAAAATGGCAAGGAAAACAATAAACCATGCTGACTTCGTTTCATGCGGAAGACGCAAATAATACACAAAGTATGTTGAATGACGCAAAATCACAACAGAGGAGGGACCTTTTGTCCGCAACATTTTACCAAGGACTCAGAAGAAATAGCTGGCCTATATCACAGATATGTTTTGATGTTTATTACATGTAGCCAAACCCAGACCCAGGAAACCCACAAGAATGGAATCAGGAACAGTCAAGCAAGGAATACACCCTAAACTCTGCCAAATGGTTCCACTGCTGACATAACACACCCACACCTTCTCGAACCAAACAAATTGATTATATCTTATGATAATTTTTTATAAAGAGCTCAGTCATCACTGTTTGGACATCTTTGCTATTTTTTTGTTGACCTTACAGTTAAATAATTTAGTGCTGTCATTGTCTTTAAATATTAGGGTCATGATCAGTGTGCGAAATGGTTTCCAAATTCTGCTAGCCATTGGGCTAGCTATGCCTGGAAGTTACCGGCACTTGTCCACAAAATAATTTACTAGCCCAAAATTTGAATGTAGAAACGGGTTTCATCATTAAGCTGCTACTATGATGAACATTTGAATCAGGCCGTAATCTTTAATAGTGTATTATAGCTTTCCAAGTCTGAGAGAGTAATATATTTACAAAATGACCCCATGAAAATTCACTAGCCAGTTGGGCCAGTGACTGTGGAAATTTACAAGCCTGACTGGATTTTTACTAGCCACAGACTAGCAGGCCAGTGGCTATTTTGCACACTGGCCATGATGGCTAACAAATTAATCAGGACAGGTGATGGTATTGGAATTGTAATGACAGCAAATCAAAGTATATCATGATATACTTCACATACGAACTTTCCTCTTACAAAGCCTCCAGTGATAAACTCTCTGGAATCCAGGGCACGACAGACCCCCTGTGTACCATGTACCGTAAATCCTTGAATAAACATCTTGCATTTATTTAACTTGGCAGGTCCCTTAGACAGATAACATAGTAACGCTTACATCTAATGCAGGCATTTAGTATAAGGCAGAGGTCCTTGGACACTGCGTTTATTCCTTGCAAGCATTTATTCAAGGATTTACTCTCGGTCCACAGTTTCAGTTGAAAAAGACGAGGGGAATAACATATTCTATACATGTATTTGACCTTCAGTCCCATCCACCCCACTGCAAAACATAGCTTGCAAAATCCACAATTCTGCTGCAAAATAAATCTGAATAAACTGAGAAATGTGTACAGTGAACATGTCTGCCTTGTTCCGACAGGACTCCTACAATAACACTTGTCCTCTAGACTAGACTTCACAAACTAATCTTAACCAGGTACGAGTGTATCCTAGCAACGAAGAGGTGCAACTCAGCGTAAATATATTTTCACTAAATCTCTTATGTCAAATATAACATTTGTATACTATATTCCTTCTGTTTGTTTGTTTTTAAAACAATCACATACTGAAAGAAGACATTAGAAGGCAACAATGAGCTTAAAATTTTCATTTTTACACCGAAACCAATTTCTTTGTTTTCAAGAACCCGAAGTTTCGGGTCAGATATAAAGTATTCCTGTGAATATTAACTCCTAAAAACTATAAAAAGAAACTAAGTTGTTTAGACATTTCAAATCTGTTCATAAACAAGACGTCTCCGCTGAAGTAAAATTCAATTTGCTACACTTGAAATCATGATCAAGTACCGCCAAGCAAATGACACTTCAAAGATACTAACCTAAATAGTTTAATTAGCTCATAAAAACCTATAAACATTACCTTGAGAAACCCTTTCTGACAAGAAAACATCCAAGCGCAAACAGTGAGAAACTTAATTGGACAGTGTATCACAATTTTAAAGAAATCTAAGTGAAAGATTTATTATGGAAGGGACAAATATTTTCATAAATAAGTTATACTACTCAACTTTTTATAGGAATAATCAGATATGTCATTCTATTTCAATGGACACACGTGTATCTTGAAAAGATGAATAGCATGCTTATCAATATGTGGAGTAGAATATGTAATTCTGTTTACCATGATAAGCAAGAGGCTGACACAAACTATATGAGATGTGCTCTCAGAGAAAATAGAGGCAAAAATAGCCATAATCACAGACCAATTACAGCTTAATATGACAATTTCCACATACCGCCAATCCCAGTATAAACTTGTGTTATGTAACTGTAACGAGTTTGTACCCACTGATATTGGGCACAGTTCATTCTCAATTATTTAGTCGTTTACATTATGATATGAACATAATTTTGATAAAATTGAACAACTTAAAATGCCATACATTTTGCATCCCACAGTTACAAAAAATACTGTTTGTTTCCATGCTCAATATCTAACTCATACAAAACGCAATATTTAGGTTCAGCAAATGTTTTCATAATGTGTAACATTCTAGTGACAACAGATCTATTGATCTGAGTCTAGAACAACTGGGCATAAACTTGCCCAACTTCACTCAGCCATTATATCTGACAACCATTTTCAGCCAGTGATATAAGTTAACAATAACACAAGACACAATGTCTGTTCGTCATTACAGAGAAACTAATGTTGTTCCGACCCGCAGAAAGACATTATCAAATACCAAAGAGAGGTACGATGGCAAGAGTTTGGCTTAGTACTGCCACATTTACAAACATGTACTGGCAATCCACCCCTCCAGGAGACCATTCGGACATTAATCTACAACATACGCCCTTCGCCTTTGACACAAATATACAATATATTAGCTCTGATGCAGGCCCATATCACAAGGGTCATGGCTTCAAGCTTGTACAATCATTAGGTAGGAATAAAAAAAGATCTTTAGAGTAAAAACTCAAGCTCTTTTAAATACTATTAAAGAAAAGTTATGTCCTATCAGACTGGATGCTCAATTCAGCCGGATCAAAACACTATTCCATCCACCACCTTACATTTGTCTGGTACCAGACCCTGTATACAAATCAGGTTAGAAATGTTGGTCTCTAGGGCGACAGTGGTCGGCACCATGAATCCAGAGAGTTTCTCAAGCTTCAGTCCTGCCCCTCACTGAAGAATATGCAGAACATATGGGTCCCCTTGGGCCACGGCCCTATTCAAAATATGCCTCAGTTCACCAAGCAGCAGGCACCAAGTAGCTGAAGACTGAAATGTGCCTGTTAACATTCTAGCACCCAACAGGCAGCTAGGGTTGTATTCTCCCCAGGGAGTGGAGAATGAATATCAAGTGCACTCTGATCCATTGACAGGGTAAATAACGATAATGCAGAGGCTGGATCACACCTTGCATACTGCATTTTACAAGAAGATTATTATTGTTATCATCGTCGTCGCCATCAGCATCATCGTCATCATCATTTTCTATCACACCTTGCCTACTGCATTTTACAAGATTATTATTGTTATCACCATCATCGTCATCGTCATCATCATCGTCATCATCATTTTCTATCACACCTTGCGTACTGCATTTTACAAGATTATTATTGTTATCACCATCATCGTCATCGTCATCATCATCGTCATCGTCATAATTTTCTATCACACCTTGCGTACTGCACTTTACAAGAAGATTATTATAGTAATCATCATCATGGCAATTACATCATCATCATCAGGGGCGGTGGGGTAGCCTAGTGGTTTAATACGTTGGCTTGTCACGCCAAAGATCCGGGTTCGAATCCCCACATGGGTACAATGTGTGAAGCC
>VKKT01001713.1:95318-112256 GCA_008038995.1 Haliotis laevigata | reverse complement strand
TTCAGATCAAAATCTCTAAAATACAGGGGTTGCGTTTCTTTTTTGACAGAGTTTATATTGGAGGATGATCTTCATACACGTAATCATGTAGAGCTATTCACATCATATATACCCTGTATATACATACATATATATTTGGAGTATGATCTTCATATACTTGCTTTCTGGTGTCTCCCACTATGATAGAGCTGGAATATTGCTAAAAGTGGCGTAAAACTAAACTCACTCATTCATATTTGCTGTCATGTAGAGCAGTACAAGTCTGATTTTCTTTGTATATACGCTGTATGTACACATATATTTGAGGATATGGTCTTCAAACTTGTTATTATATTGAGCATGTCAACATCAAATATACCATGTATATGCATATATATTGGGGGATGGTCTTCATACTGGTTATCACATAGAGTTGTACAGATAACATACACGTTGCATATGCACATGTGTTGAGGGTCTGGTGTTCGTGGTTTCTGGAGGTGAATACATGAGATATACAACGATATACACACATTTGATATGTGGTCTACAAATTGGTTATCATAAAGAGCTGTGCACAACCAGTATATACGCTATGTATATACATATATATTGGGGTCATGATCTTCACATTGGTTATCATAAAGTGGGCCTGTACACATCAGATGTAACTGTATATGCACACATATTGGGGAATATGGTCTTCATACTTTTGGTGGTACATTTTCTTTATAACATATACGGATCAAAACATGTTTTTAAAAACCACCCACGATTGTAATGTTATGCTGCCTTGCCTAATGGTGAAAGATTAACTGTAGTCCTATAAAACGGTTTCCTTTCACCTCTTGACATATTGTAAAGTCACACGAACAGTTTGAACCGCGTTAGGGAATGTCAATTCACCGAATGTACAATATCTCTATCCATGTGCTGGATACTTGAAATTTCGGTGTGTTATATGAAAACCATATCTATTATATTCGTAATCTGATTATGTATGAGATAAAGAAATAATTATTATTTCATTCTTACAAAGAATACAATAGAACGTTCCAACACATTTAATTGTATCACAGATTTCCCATATTGAACAAGCCCTTTGTTAATATATTTATCAGTTGCTCATTATTATACTCCTATGCACATGCTTTCATGTTAAGAAACTAGTAAATACCCCATATAGCTATAGTCATACTTCCAAGAAACGATGATCTTTTCATTATTTAAATAATCAATATCAACAATTTCATCAATTGATACACGACATTCTAACAACTATCATATCAGTGCTTTCTTTCGAGTCATATTATAAATAAATCTCGACGTCTTAAATGTGGAGTTGATGATGTATCATTTATTGAATTAGTGATTTAACAACACATACACGTCGGTGTTCATTCATGGCAACATGGCGTCGTGCAGATGCTCCTCTGCTTCAGAGAGAGGGAGGATGGCGTTACACATGGATACAGGGGTGCTATAGATAGAGCCTCGCATCTGGCGCTCATCTTCCACCTCCCCGTGTGCAGGGAGCTTCACAACATGCATCCCCTTCACTGTAGTAGATGCTGTCGCCGGGTTTACAGTGTAGTGCACAGGGGCTTGTAACGCTAAAACTGCCATCAAGGCATATACTGTCACTGACGGGGTCTTAGTGGCTTATAACGCTAAAACTGCCATCAAGGTATATACTGTCACTGACGGGGTCTTAGTATATACCTTGATGGCAGTTTTTAGCGTTACAAGCCCCTGTGGTGTAGCTTACGCTCCAGATAGCGTTCTTGGAGTATGATGGAACAAAATGATTCAATAAACATTCAATGACACTTGAAAAAAATGATAGTTTTGATACGGAATTTGGGGGCAGTTTAGATTGTGTAGTGTAAAGTGTACGACACTACCCTACAAACACGTTATCACAACGTTATGAATGAATTGTGGTAATGTCACCTAGTACTATAGCATTCAGTAACGTTTTGAAAACACTTCATTACAACGTGGTATCGCATATATGATTACGAAACGGTGGTTGACAATTATTTACCGCTGCAATCTAGTCTTAGCCATGATTTTTTTCTTTTTACAAACACCAAACCACCCTGAGAATCCTAGATTTTGCGAATTTTCCATACTGTTTAAAGGTACTGTTTACATATGAACTGATGTATTGTAAAACAAATTCGTAACGTTGAAAAGATTATTGTCATGGGTTAATTTTTTTTATGAAACTGAGTGAAAATTGGCGAATCTTTAACAAAAGTTTACACCACAACACAGCTGTTCACATGCACGATATTTGCACGTGCTTTTTAGCAATTTAGTGCATGATCCTCGTGCAATTCATCTGCATAAAGTTTGCAGTTGGTTCCCCAAAGTTAGTGGAAAAATTCATCTTCGATCTAACCACGCATATATGCATAACATATAGTGAGCGCTTTAAGTGAGTCTAAACTTTTGATTGGTAGTATATATCTTGGCAGTAGACTCCCGATGCCACGATACCTTGTCACCACACACACTATGATATCATCAAGCGGTCACTTACAACAAGTGATATAGCTGTTGTTTCCTTTATTCACAGTTGATCTATCAGTTTCCATAGTAACATATTTGTCAGTGCCATAAGTTTTGGAAGTTATGATTACATGAACTGTAAACCGAGGTCAATCTTTACACATCACTAAACCCTTGACCGTAGGTCTATCAGCACATATCCTGTTGGTTCCACCAATGTGGTAACCATCATCTGCATGCAAGATCCTCCTCCCAGCTTCTGACGTGATGGTGTAGCTGATGCGCTGCTACTGATGGGGTTACTGCAGCTCTCACTCACATACAGCATAATACAGCATATCCAGCTTGTTATTATGATGTATCAATTGTCTGTTTGGAAAGGTGATAGTAGTGTTAACATTTATATGGCTGACGTCTTTGAATGGCATTTTAGAAGTTGGGAAGTACCAAATTTATTGTGAGTTAGTGAGTGAGTGTGGTTTTACGCCGTTTTGAGCAATATTCCAGCAATATCACGGCGGGGACACAGGAAATGGGCTTCACACACTGTGCCCATGTGGGGAATCGAACCCGTATCCTCGGCGTGACAAGCGAACACTTTAACTACTAGGCTTCCCCACCGACCCACCAAATATATAAACCTGATGAATAACAACTTCTTTCGTCTCGTGAGTGCGACGTTTCGATGCAGATTCGTGTACTGTTGTCAAGCAGGTACAAGAATCGGCCAAAGAATCTGTGTCGAAACGTCGCACTCACGAAATAAACAAGTTGTTATCCATAACGTTTGTGCATTGTTTTTCTGTGACAGTGATGAACATTTTTCAGCACCATGCAGTCATGATTCTATGCTCTGGTATATATCCAAAATGTCAATGTGTGCACGTTCATTGCTTAGACATTTCTAAACGGGATTATGGACGTTAAAAGGAAAATGGAATGCCTACTAGTGCCTACTGCTTAATAGTATTCTAATACAGAACAGAACAGTACACTGTTATTTTAATACAGATGGTTGATATTCTATATTGGGTGGTCTTCTGATGCATACTATTGATTCTCGCATTTGTACGACAGATATTCTTCATAGAACATGCTGTATTTAAATGCATACTGTTGATGAAAACTACGGATTTATGGGATTGTAATAATGCTACCGATTCATGGTATCTTCATGCAGTGTATAAACCGCCTCATCATGCTCATATTCCCGCTTCTGATGGTCAGGCATTTTCCGAAGCAACCACAATATTGACAAGAATCCTAGAACAAACTGCCAAAGTGACCATCCAGACCTTGACCTCGACTAATGAAGTGCAAATATCAGTTTCTTTGATCTTCTCCGACAAAAGCATTTATTGGTCAGTGGGAGATGCTCACGTGCCACGTGCTGATATATATGAGACAAAACATGACCGGACATTCCTGAAGATATATCAACATGGCCGCCCATGACCCAGTGATGACCCGCTGGCTGTGGTCAGATCAGCCTCCTTACGGCCACTGCTGACCAACCACGTGTACAAACACAATTACAGGAACCAGATGAGTGCTTATATTGGCTGTGTGGTCTAAGCAGCGCCATCTGTCTTTACATGCGTATAAGACACGCTTCAAGGATGTACTGAATGACGAAGTCCTGTAATTCTAGCCGAATAAAAACCACTTCTAAATACGGGGGCCGTGATCGACAGTACTAACGTAAGGACGTCAGTGTTTTGTAGTGTTTTTTTCTGATTATTTAGATAATCTGGAAAATATGTTTAAAATAATTCTGTCTCGGAGATATGCGCTACAACAACAAATGTTATATTTTGGATTACACTTTCACAGTAAAGTTCAGATTCTGGTACTTTTCCGGGATTCCAACCCACTTTCTACGAGTAAACCTGGATGGAAATCAACCAACAGAAGTAACAGAATTTGTACTCTACTGAGAGAGGGTAATCCTAGACTAAGGTAATAATTTATAGTTTAAATAAATATTTCTAGAAAAATATAAATACTGGCGTCCTTGTACTGTCCCCTTATCTGGACTTGCCTCTTTAAAGCATAGAGTTACTCGACATCCATGGGCTTAGCATTCAGTCAGCCTTGGAGCAAGGCTAGTAATCACAAATATTGTATACATTTGTTGTATGTGACCACTTTCCAGAAGGCATTTTGTATTCATTGTATACTCAGGCATGCGCTAGTCAACATGCATAAGTTATCAGATTTGCTGTTCAGATTTTGGAACAACAAGGCAGTATTGAATTTAATGTAATTGGTTTGGAGTATGTTCTTCAGTCTCAGTCAAAGAGTACGTGATTAAAGTGAAACTTGTCAAATGCACTTCATCTGGAGTATAGCATAATGCTAATAGATCATGTCCCATCTGTGAAGCTCATTCTTGGTGAATCCCGTTACGTCTTTGCTTGAATTGTGTTCATAGCCACGTAAAAGAAACGTTTTCCTGTCACTCGAAATACACTGACGTAATGTGTTAAAAAGGAGCAACCCTTGGGGTATCAGGGGAAATCGTCATATATTATATGCAGGCGATTTGACGAAGGTTTGATGTATCTCCCATTATAAAACCATTACCATCCTGAGTTGGAGAAATTAAGTTTTGTGAGATTAAATTGTTTTAACTATGTAAATGATCTCTCCATCAACGCGTTTATCACACACGTTCAAGAATGTGTTTATCTAAACAGAAGGGTTTTCTTAATAGCAACAAAATTGCAGATGTTTATCTTGACGCACCTTGACGCAAGATGACGTCATGTTGTGCTGCTCAACAAGGCAATGACGTCAGCAGATTGTGTCTGTTTGTTATAGAATTACGTATGTTGACAGTTAAAGGCCATGGGTGTAATACCAGCCAGTACCGCTCACTCCGCTTGGCCTCCCACACATCTGTCCCGGTAGTTCAGCCCACGTTATAATTACCTTCTTGAAGATCCGGGTTAGAATTGGTCTTCAGCAACCCATGTTTGCTTGCCTCATGAAGATCCGGGTTAGAACTGGTCTTCAGTAACCCATACTTGTCGAAAGAGACGACTAACGAAATCGGGTGGTTTGGCTCGCTGACTTGATTGACACATTTCACCGTATCCCATTTTACTCATGTTGATCACTGGATGGTGTGGTCCAGACTCGATTATTTAAGACCTCCCCCATATGGCTGGCATATTGCTGAGCGCGACGTTAAAGAACAAAAAACAGCTTCTCCTAACTTCGAACTCATCCTTCGCAAATGAAGAAATCTGTCTTCACATTTATCTAATCTTTGGTTCAGTTTCACATACTAGTAGTTGTCACTCTCATTGCATTAATATAAAGTAATACTTTTGTAGCGTATGCACAAAGTATAATGGTTGTCATGATGCCCGATGCTAAACACTGATTATGATTGTTTTCTGTACTGGCATCGATTTGGCCTGGTAAAGTAAATTATGGATGTTTAGCCATTAAGTTAGGCACTGTATTAGGTATTGACATTGACGTTGGCCTCTAATGTTACGACTTAATATTGATAGTGTCTAGAACAGATTGGAGGTTGCACGTAGTTTTTATATTTTCATGACAGTATTGGCATCTATGGTAGCCTACTCTGGTATAGGAAGTCATACCGAACGGTCTCGTCTGTCTCACAGTTCCTGAACCACGTTATTTTACCTGCTGCCCAGCCCTCCTTGCAATGCTAAAGTCCTAAATGAAGCAAGTCTAGATTTCCTCAGGTTCCGAATTTCCCATCTGACTGGGGCTCCTTTTCAATTTAAATGGGTTTATTTGTTACTATCAAAACTATATATATTATTCAGAGGCTAAGCGTTTGTCTACAAACGGTGGAGCTGTTTGTTGTGATTTCCAGGACTGTTATATTAAGTGTAAATACGCGCACTTAATTTGCAGACTGATCATTATCGTGTCATCAAAATCATATATATTATTAGAGACCCATACAGCAAAACTTTGAAATGATATCACTGATGATGTCGCGGTCTTCCGGAGAGCTATTAATGGGAGGTAACTCCGACACTATTGTCATGGTTATTGCTCGAAGCGCAGTACAATCTGCTTTAAACAGCACAAAGCGGCTGCTCGTGACGGTAGTGTTATCACTGAATACACTCTGATTGTGAGTACGTGCTCCAGTTTAAAAAATATAATAAAAGATGCATATCGAATAAATGCCTAATCTAAACATCATTCAAACAAGGGGGGTTATAATTATTTGTAAATTGTCTTCATTTGGCATTTGAGATTGAAATCCAACACAAATTGTAAAGAAAAAACCCCAAAACATTGATACTTTCCACATGCTATTTATCTGGTGCTAACTTGGCGTTTCTCTTACATCAGTTTCACTGGTTGTTTTCATCTCTAACGCTTCGTAAAGTATGGCCTCAATGCGTCTAAGAGTGAAATAAGCACTGCGCCACTTTATCTTGTACGTTGGTTCGGAGATCTTTGCACACTCGTCGTTAATTCCCTTCTGGGGTCTGGAGATAAATGCCACTGAACATTACTCTAACAGTCTATTTCTAATTTTGATAAGACAAACTAAAAGTATAAATCAACTGTAATCAATTCACTCTTTGAAGTGTTCTGATAAACTTGCTGAAGAACGGTAAATGTTGTCTTGATTGATACTGTAAGGTTGCGTGGAGACAGAAGGGGTATAAACGATGTTATCACACGATATAAGGTTCATATACCGGAGGGGTATAAATAATGACATCACATGATATACAGAGCCCAAGGATGTATTTAATTCAACATGGTGAATGAGATGTATTTGAAGTGTAAACATACAGTCAATTCTTTATTTCTTATCTGTATTTCTTCTATGTTATATTTTGAAGACGTGTTTTCAGGTAAATCTTGCTGCTAAAATTGCCTTACTGATTTATCAATAGTTTGGAAGCAAGTCTGAAATCAGTTATATCTTAATAAATCTGACTTGTTAGATGTTTGGAGGGGCGGAGGGGGTAGTCTAGTGGTTAAAGTGTTCGCTCGTCTCGCCGAAGACCCGGGTTCGATTCCCCACATGGGTACAATGTGGGAAGCCCATTTCTGGTGTCTCCCGCCGTGATGTTGCTGGAATACAGCTAAAAGCGGCGGAAAACCAACTTCACCCACTCACTGTTAGATGTTTGGAATTTGCAGCTTTGTCATGCAGATGTATTTCAATCTGTAGATGCTACTCCAAGGAAATATACATCCCCATAATATTGCACATTTTATGAGTTGTTGATAGAAACACAAATGTCGGTTTTCTCGACTGTATATAAATTCAATCATCGGGTTGGAGATTGTAAAGGTCGGCTGTTACTGTTCTTGATTCATGCGTCGGTACTTCAAACATGCTAACAGGTGGCTATATGTAATACGATATAGATAATATTTCATATACACCGGTATGTGACACAGTAACCACATATATTCACCTGGGAGGAAGGACAAAATTGGAACATTCGCACTTGTTTCTCGCGTGTTCCTTTGTTCTTTCTATGCCAGCCCGCCCACGCAATTTGAACATTTACAAACACGCTGAACATCACTCTAAATACACATCAGGAAGTTGTTTATAGATGTCTTTGATGGTATGTATATATATCCTGGATGCAGTCCGCCCATTTTATTTAAAGTTCAAGCATTTTTAATGTTCCTTGATTTTGGTACTTTTCCAGACTACAGCCTAAGAACGCAGCGAACGTGAAACGTTTTGAAAAGCGACAATGGTAAACATGTGTTGATGTTGTCCAGTTACACGTTCCGTAGCTTTGCCTTGTTTAATATCATCGTTCTTGTTCTAGCATTTACACACATGCGCAGTTTGTTGCAAAACTTTCCGATCATGACCTGTAGCGTTATAATGGAAGTGGTTTACATGTTCAAAATACACAGCAGGGAAAATGGAGGTATATAATTTGATTATGGCTGAAATGAAATTAACAAGACATGGTATTGAATGGTGATGTATTTCATACGGGTACCATAATAGTTTTAAGAAAAGCAAAATTTATGGATGTCAACTTCTTTATTGTGTGTGCTTGCTCCTTCATCAAGTGAGATGAAGGAGCACGCATACACTCCGAAACGTCGTGTTATTCACAATAAAGAAGTTGACATCCTTAAATCTGGCTTTTCTTATGCATTCCCTTCAAAGATTATATATATAGTTGTGTTTTGAACCTTATGTTTGAACTTTTTCGGCAACTGTTTCAATCTAGTAACGTTTCGATATTTTGTGTGTAATCTATGTTTTGGTCAAATCCCTTGATCGGCAGTTTATTTCTCAAAACTTTACGTAGATTTATTCTTTTGAACAAAGCCTCCATGTAATGAAAGTCTCGGTCATCCTTTGTGAAGTCACAAATGGACCTCATATTCTTCACAACACATATATTGTTCACAGGCCATGTTCGGAAGTGCAATGTTCTAATGTTTGGGTGTTTTGTTTTATTTCGGTAGCCTTTCAGATTGATTGGAGCGGCACAATCCGATTTTATTCGGTTCTGTTTCTTACAGCATTCGTCGTTTATCATATGTTATTATATTGCTGTGTTTGCATTGTTTTTAGTTCACTGTTGTTCTGTATAACACAGAGCGCAAGCATGCTTGATAAAACTGAAACGATACATGCGGGGTGATGGTATTTTCTCTTAATCCCTGCTCCGGTATTACTGCAGTAAAGTATGCTGGGGAGATTCCATACTGAATGTAGTATTGATTAAGAATGTTGACAGTTTCAATTGTCCGTTCCTAAAAGAAATGCCACGAAACATTACTCTAACTGTCTAATTTAGATAAGACAAACTAAAAGTATGAATCATCTATTATAAATTTACCTTTTTATATTTTCCAATGAAACTGCTGAAGTTCAATCTAATTCTGATTCATACCGTATGGAATATTCCTATACTTAATGCATTATTGATTCAGAAAGTCCCTTCCTAAAAGAACTAATATATGAATAAGTGACGATTGAACTTAGTATCTGACATTTACCATAAAAATTCCTCATTGTAATTCCTTATTCCATTTTATCATTGCTCATTCGTGTATTCCATCTGGAGGTTCCATTATCAGAGTTATTCAAGAGTGAATAAACAGTGTTAACTCACACTAAGATTGTACTGGAGTATTAGATTACATGAAGCTGGAAAAACTGCAGAAGAAAACGACCGACCTATACAATTTCTAGACAAAGACTTTAAATCTTAAGGTTAACAGAGAATAGTGACTCGGCAAGGAACTTGTTTGTGACATTTTGACAGGTGTTTTTAAGATGCGACGCAAACAATTATGTTACAAGATATTACAGTTCGCATACAGGGAATGCGTATGGTAAAATAGACGGAGAATGGGCGCTGTCTTTCCATGAATCACCACTGACCGGAAAACACCTGACGCAGGGCTATGAGGCTATTATACAGATCTACAGATGCTTTACCGCATGCAGTTCGTATAACCAGCGCATCTTTGATGTATAACCGTGTTAGAACCCGTTGTGAATTCCTGTCGAGTGTCGTAACGAGACATCTAACCGTACTGACGCCTACCTAAATAAACTTTTTATTAAACCGGTATTTCTGGAACAACGTGTCGCAGGGTGTAAATAAATAGAGTTTTGAAGGTCATTCTACCAAACATCCCCTATCCATATATGCAACTGTTCTCTGTTGATGTACAGAGAATCTGAGATTGCTGAGTAAATGTATTTTGTATAAACAGCCAACTGTGTGGAATACGACAAAGATAGGGCAGATCTTGATACTTAATAAGTTTGGTTTTACGCCGCTCTTAGCAATATTCCAGCAACATCACGGCGGGGGACACCAGAAATAAGCTTCACACATTGTACCCATGTGGGGAATCGAACCCGGGTGTTCAGCGCCCAGATCCTGTATGTCATCGCATAGACAAGACAGTGGCTTGGGACCAGGGCTCCGTTGCATAAAGCGATCTAAACCTAAGACTATTGTAAACCTTAGTTAACGTATGGGAGTTACGATCACCTTTGCACTAACGTACCTGGGTTCTCTTGCGCGAAGCTATCTAAGTGCTAAATTTCATCGTAACTCCATGCGTTAACATAGACTCACGACTGTCGCGCTGAGATCGTTTTGTGCAGTTGGAGTGAGTGAGTTTAGTTTTACGCCGCACTCAGCAATATTCCAGCTATATGGCGGCGGACTGTCAATGATCGACCAGACAAACCAGTGATCAACAGCATGAGCATCGATCTGCGCAACTGGGATACGATGACATATGTCAAACCAAGACCACCCGATCCCGTTCGTCGACAAGCATGGGTTACTAAAGGCCAATATTCTAACACGGAGCTTCACGGGTCTTGTGCAGTCAGTTACAAAAAGTGGTCTTAACGCAGTGACTGTTGCAAGTCTATATCCGTCCAAGTATTGCAGTAACGATCATCGTAAAGATGGAGTCCCCGTCCACTGCTCTTGGCCTTCTTTCACGTGGTCGCACTTTGCTGAAATCTATATCAGCTATTGGCCATGTTAGTATATCCAGACAGATACAGATTCTGATGTTCGGTGATTTAGTGCATATAAAATATACATAAATGTCTGGAACTGATTTGTAAATGACATTCGATTCATTCATTTCAATAAACTTCAGCTTCTGTCCTTTTACGGTTTAAGGGGACGGTGGAATGGCCTAGTGGTTAAAGTGTTTACTCGTCACGCCGAACACCGTGCGAATCCAATGTCTGATGTCGTCATCTTGATATGACTGGACTGTGAATTACCACCCATACATTCTTAGGTTTCTGTCGTGTAAGAAAAGTATAACTAGGTGCAAAATTTTCGTCCATGAACCCATGTAGCCTTAAAATTATATACAAATTTTATCCATTATTGAACATTGCACACTAGCGTCAGCCGATCAATGTTGTTATATCGCAGACAATCTATAAGACTTAAATATCTATTTTCCCCCCATTTCGCACTTGTACGATATGTTTGTATATCTGGTAAGTACTTAAATATAACATTCAGACAAAACGACTGCTAATACAGCTCATATGATGCGTCTCCTGGCCAAAATAACACCACCACCCCTCTCTCCAAATATTAAGCTAATGTCTAATCTATGACATATCTACGAGTCTATGATCACAGATGACACCAGATTCAAATAGTTTTCCTTTAATACTTCACATTACCTAAAGTGTATAAGAAATGAGCCCAATCACAACAGGGGTGCTATATCGGATTTCTAATCAGCTCTGTTTGTGAATTATGTTGTAAACAATAACATGTTTGAACAGCCATCTGATATCACTCTTAACGTCTCTCTGGTTTAACGCGCCAAAGCAACGCCACTTTTTGGGTACAGTTGGAATCGTCCCAAGCAGCTTCTCGCCGTTCACCTAACATGCTGCAATTACCATAACCCAGGTAGAAAAAGTATTCTCAGTATATATTTTGGGAAGGAAGCAAATTACACCTCGTCCATACATCCCTTTTGTTCATCCCCGGGCCGTTAATTGCCATTACAAGACTCGCCATCGACTGAAGAGGAAAAGCTCTCAGAAGGGTTTCATTTTTCGAGCTATTGAGTAGAGATATAATTTAGTTGAATTACAAAATTAATCAGCTCCTTTACGATGATGGGATCATGGAGGCTTTCGACTGGTAAGTTTGTTGAAAATAACGAGCTTTAAACGTTTCCTGATTACAATAATAAGCTAATAATTAGTAAGTTAAGTGTTTCTGCATGTTAACATTGTGCATGTATAATCGTTATTGCCTTTCTTTCAGACAGAATGGTGTGTTCGTGCGATGTGTTCATAACACATTAAGAATACTACAGCATGAGGATATTTGTTTTGCACAAGGTGCTGAGTTGTCACCAAAATGACCGGTCCTTGTGTTTCATATGAAACCTTAAAGTAACATTAAGCCCACAAGAAGTTCATCTAAATTCATATCCTAATTTCTTTTTTAAAGGACAAGGCAGAGCATTCTTGATAATGACCAGGGTATACGTTCCAACCGCGATAAATCTCCACTAGTATGGATTTATCGGAACGTATACCCTGGAGATTGTCGAGGGTGAGGGAGTTGGTCATGTGTTTTAGGGACAAAATGCATTGCCTTGAATGCATTACAGGTAGTGCACAGTGGTTACGGTGTTTGGTTGTCATCTATCTATTGTGTCTATCTAATGGCATCTACATTAGTAACAATACTATAATGAACGTCTCAGTCAAACAATACGGTAATATGGACCGTTAGAACAGGCAGTATGGACACGTCAACCTGACGAGTGCACCAGAACGCAGCGCACCACGTGTATGTAAACATGTCTTTGCCCTGAGTTCGCTGGTATTGCGCATCTGCAATATGCTGGAAGGTTTATTGAATATATGAACATATCACCTTCACCGATGGCGCAGGGTGTTTCATAAGTCTCTAAAATAGAATTCAAGCACGGATGAATCCAAGAAAAGCTATTATATGCATTTACCTTCATGTTCAATTCTTAGCAATACGATCGAGAGTAACATCCTTCGAATGGTGCTACCATGTCACATGGCAATGACCATAATGTGTTTTATAAGTAATTATTACACGCTCAAACTGTCACCACTAGTGTAGCAGGACGTTGGGTCATCCCATAGATGACATCCTTTCCATATCACCTATCTGGTCATGTGGACAAGGCGTTGGACTTCGGATCAGAAGGTCCGTGGTTCGAATCCCAAACAAAAGTGTCAGACACTAGGTAGTATTACAGTTCCCACTGTTTCATTGTCGTTCCTATTAGAACCTTAGTTTAAGATGTGTTCACACGTACCACCATCATGTGGCACCTCTGGGAGTCTCCTGTCGCAGTACGTGTGTTATGAGTGCTTGTCCTCTACTTCCAGCCGTCCTATGACAGAGGGTACGGCAGCGGTCTGAACAGCAGCCCCAAGACTTATGGCGGGGTAAGTAAACTGACACTCTCTCACATGGTGCCCTTTAATAGGCTGTGTCTTCAATACTTTGTATGTGTTTAAAGCTCACTACGATACATGAACTATCTACGCGTCACTTTAAGACCGTATTCTACAAGGAAATCACAACTGACTGAGACTGGGGATGTATATTCCCCATAAAGCTGAGAATGGAAATTGAATGAAACACGATTTGTTGACCTGCGGGATACTTGTACGCGCTGTGAGCGTGCTTTGTATGGAGTGTTCGATATATTAATGTACGTGATACGATTACTGAAAATAACGGGAAAACATTCTGTAAACACGAGCATCTAGCAAAGAACTGGCAATTCTAACGCATACTACCGCGCAGTAGAATTGTCCGCTACATACAAGTTACATACAAATTTGAACAGTACTGGCTGCATCGTGACGCAACACAGTACACCGTTGTCACTGCTGTTAATACTGGAGGTAGACACTATACAGTCGTTGACGCTAGTGTCCCCCATGTTCAGAAGACTCCGTGGAGACAAGAACCTATATAAACCTACAGAACTAGATATAGTTAAACATTTGTGTGTCATAGACTGTTCTACCTAAACGAAACCTCTGAACGTGTCTGTGCTTCCTGGTCGGCGCCAATACCCGACTTCAGGGCCAGATTCCGTTTCAAAAACATGTTATAGCTGCGCCATAAATGACTTGAGTGCTTGCCATATACTGAGATAATCGAAGAGTTAACATCACCTTGAGGAACAGCGCAGGAACGCTGGGACCAAATTAAGATTTTATCTCAGGCGGGCGTACCACATAGGGGAAATATCGTCCCGTAGAATTAGTGTTTTCTGTAACTGCTGAAATCGGATAGCTTCTCCGTCACCAATTATGTTTTTTGACGTATCTTCAATGAAAGCTTACATCGTGTTGGGTTATCTCTTTGCATATCATTTCTCAGTAACGGTACCTTAAGTCGCAGAATTCCGATTTGATGTTTCAAAGTTGGAAATGCCATTTTGAGTGCATCAGTAACTTGCAGTTTAATGTGTTGTAAGTATGGGTAGTTACGTGACCATCACACCCCAGCGATCTGTATTCTGGATAACATACACGTTTTAAAATAAATATTTTGGGGGAAAAAACCCGTCATGACGCTAGGTACAGTCCTTGATGTGCCAGGACGGTTGGGAAGATTGGCGGCCAACACGTTCACCAAAGGCTCGGGTTCGATTCCTCACATGGGTACAATGTGTGAAGCCCATTTCTGGTGTTCCTCGCCGTGATATTGCTGGAATAGTGCTAAATTGGCGTAAAAGATATTCTAATGCTAACTAAAGGTGCACATATTTTTAAATAAACAGCGGGTGAACTACAATGACATGTGTCACCATTTACACTTCTAGTCATCGACTTAACAATGTTTTCTGGCCACATGTGCATTTCATGTAAAATCTTCGATCATGAGCATTTAATCACAGAGATGTGCTAACGCGGGGCATTGTGCAAGGAACGATGTGTACATGGGTTCATGTCTGATAGGAAGCTCTTTGCGCTTGTTTTGGTTGGTTGGTTTGTTGTTCAACGCCGCAGTGGGCATATTTCAGCTGTAGCGGCGGTCTGTAAATAGTCGAGTCTGGACCAGACAACCGTGCGCTTGGGTGTCATTGTGCCTTGAGGACGTCTGTTGGATATTACATCTAGCTGGACACGTCCCTTTCCCGCAATATTTCAACTATATGGTGGCGGTCTGTAAATAATCGGGTCTGGACCAGACAGTTGTGCGCTTGGGTGTCACTGTGCCTTAAAGACGTCTGTTGGATAATATATCTAGCTGGACACGTCCATTTCCCGCAGTATTTCAACTATATGGTGGCGGTCTGTAAATAATCGGGTCTGGACCAGACAACTTTGCTCTTGGGCGTCTTTGTACCTTGTAGATTTCTATTGGATATTATATCCAGCTGAAGACGTCCCTTTCCTGCATTCTGAAGTAGAGAGATACCTTACACCATGTCAAGTGTGAATAGCATGACGTCAAATGTTATATGGCTGTGAAGTGCGGGGCCCCGTTCCTCAAGCCGATCATAGCGCTACGACAGTCTTAAGTCTATGTTAAAGTATGGGAGTTACGATCACCTTAGCGCTACGATCGCTTTGAGGAACGGGGCCCAGACCCGTTCGTGAACACCTGGTGTCATCAGTGATTTTCAGCCATCCATTCATGTAATTTGCATCACAATGTTACCTTCACGCCCGAAGCTGTTTCGTCAGATGTTTCTCTGGCGACTGCATTGGGTACTCAGTTAATCCTTCCTGAATTCAAGATTCAGACAGAAGTTTACGAGCCTATTCGCTTGCTGTGCACTGGAACACAGTCCATCTGTTTTATCCGCTACGACTTTTTATATCGTTGTTATGTACAAACTTCTACTTTGTATATATTTAGTTCAACATGCTCAAACATTTCCATGCAGACGAATTCAGAATATGCACGTGCGCGTTAGACTAAACAGCGCTGTTTTCTTGAGTGAATTTACACCAGCATTAGGCGCCTTATAACAGTACAGATATATGTCTGAAACCCATTAATCCGAACTCTGTTGTAACAAAACCCGTTAATCCGAACCCGGTTGCAACAAAACCCGTAAATCCGAACCCTGATGTAACAAAACCCATTAAACCGAACCCTGTTGTAACAAAACCCATTAAACCGAACCCTGCTATAACGAAAACCATTTATCCGAACCCTGTTGTAACGAAACCCATTAATCCGAACCCTGTTATTACGAAAACTTTTTCATCGACCCTGTTGTTCTGGAAACCCGCTTTCCGGACGCTAATAATGGGAACGTCTGTATAAATGGAATTCACTGTTTTGTGCATCCGTACCATTTCGTTGGAACGATACCGGATTGAGGATTAGAAGGTACTCTATGAATACACTTGAGTGATGTCTGGTGAAATCTACTTCATATGTTATAGAGATACAGCTAGCGTATAACAAATAATCATGTAACACAATTTGACCCTTGTCAGTAAGAACCATATATCTGCGGATCGTACCGCAGAACCATTCCTGGGTGGTTATTCCTGGTTTTCCTTACTCTCATTCAGACATGTACCTTGCTGAGTCGAACACATCCATCACATTCTTCTGCGAACGTTACACCAACGGCGTCACGCAGAGCGATCGAGGTCAACACATAAAGCAACTCGTGACGCAGATAGAGCCATCCATTTCGGTCTGTCTTCTTTACTGCCTACTGCATTTTAGCCGTGGTAGCTGGTGGGGTACAAGTCACATACCCTCTAGTTGGACCGTAACTGTGGAGTATAATTGTGTTATAATATATGATCCATACAGCTCACCATAACATTTCCTGTACGTTAGGAGTGAGTGAGTTTAGTTTTACGGCGCACTCAGCAATATTCCAGCTATATGGCGGAGGTCTGTAAATAATCGAGACTGGACCAGACAATCCAGTGATCAACAG
>VKKT01001713.1:47287-66942 GCA_008038995.1 Haliotis laevigata | reverse complement strand
GTGACGTGCAATGACATCACAGTTCTGTTGATGTCACGTGTGCTCATACAAATGTATTATTTCATTATTGACTGTATGGGGCTCTTTGCTTTCCTTTGCAAGTGTTTGTGACGGGTGCTGCCTTTTCGCGAACACCAAGAAATATATTATAGAAGGAAACGCATAATAAACTCTGAAATTACCACTGACTTTCTGATCATGAGAAAGAGTTTTGTCAGATTATTGCCATGACTTGTCATGAATGCAGCCATGATAACGGATTATGCGACTTCATCTCTTTTACAAGGGTGAGAGCTCTGCCGCTTTATACGAATTACATGCATGACCTGCCTGTTGTTTTTGTTCTAGTTGTGACACTCTATTAGCGTATTAACTGTGGCAACGTAACGCAGGTGTAGTGACATTTACCGTCGGGTTTTGTCCGCAATACTCGCCCTTCGGTTATTGGTAAGGATTTCACCAACAAATGTATTCGTATATCAAATATCCTCCGTGAATAGCGTACTTAAAGGTTTAGTTTATATCTAATGTTCTTCAGGAAGCCCTGGTGTGAGGTATCTGTGGGTGTCCCTTGTTTGAACACAAATTGTTTTAAAATGAGCAAAAGATCAAAACAAGTACTTAAATGCAAAACCTCGAACATCTTGCAGAGTTCCGTTCAGGTTAAGTGTAATGTAGATTTGCACAAGTCTCTACAGTAATAATTGATAGTTTAAATGATAATTTCTAAAACATATGAATAAAATTAATAAATTGTCCTTGTCACAGTCTGGCGTCCTTAGACTGTCCGCTGTAGACTTGCCTCTTTAAATGATAGAATTACTAATAGCATGCATGTACATCCATGGGTTAGCATTCAGTTTAGCCTTGGAGCAAGGCTAGGTACAATGCATTGCACCAACCTATTCATGAAGCCGATGTCAGTACTCCTTGCTTAGGGTCTTCATTCAGCTTTTATCGTGTCGCGTCTATTTCGATACAGTTAACTTCCGGATTTCTTTCGGAATGATTAGATCCTGTATGTTACCTTCGCGGCATTTTTAATAAAATTATATGGATCATTAGCCAGTATACATCATACGGGCAATTTACTTTGCACCTTAATATAATTTCTTTATGATACCATCTCCTGAACGTTCTGTAGAAAGTGGGATCAGGTTTTTCAGGGTTTTTCTCCTCCCGCCATCTGTGTAGCCGAGACTGATGCTTGGCCCCTGTCCAACAGCGCGGCCTATTTTCAGTGGCGGAATGTCATAAATCTGGAGTGCAGAATCCAGCCTTTGCACACACTCTGAAAGATCAAGGAAATGACTTCCATGCGCAATACGAAGTAGTGCGTTAATCATACAACTTTGACATTTCCACGGCGTTATCGTCGCAATTATGACGTGCCAGCGGCTCCCTATGGCCACAACGCCAAGCTAGAACACCTTCAGTTTTCTCCATTTATTGTTTACGCCTGTATCTTATTTTTCTTTTAATGTTTCGTGAAATCCTGAACTTGCCTTCAGCTCAGCTACAGAATAAATAATTGCACACATAAAAGGTAACTCATTAAACCTAATTCAGTGACATTCGCCCAGGAGGAACCAATAAACACTCAGTGTGAATTTCCGGTAGAATCTGAAACAATACTAATATATTTTCAGCATAGTGTCAAGGACAAGCATATACCATAATTGCTGCTGTGGAGGAAAAGTAAACATGAGCCGGATTAAATCGATTTTGACAACACACATACATACGCACACACGCACGAACGCATATACGCACCCTTCTCTCAATCTTTTGCATTTATTTTTGTCTCTATTACTTTTATGCTATGTTTATGGAGAGAACTCCTTCTATTAAGTGTTTACGTAAATTAACAATGTCAAGTAGCAAATGTTCTGACAACGTTAATCGTATGTCAAGTCGGTTACTTTCATAATCTCCAACTCAAGGAGTTCATCTGTCATAATTCGTTATCATCGGGGTATTTTCAACCATTCCGACAGACGCCCATCGTTAAAGACAGAGCACAGGCGTACAATCCAGATCAGTCGCTGGCAAACAGTACCTTGTTGACTGACAGAGGGTGCGCTACTTCATCAAACTGGCATACCGTGATAAATATGACCGACACTGTAAGACTGTTTACCGCATGACTACTTTTGACTGTACTCTCAGGTATTCTCTTAACCAAACACCATCAGGCGAAGGCGGTTGTTTGAACAACAGTGCCATAAAGCAAAACGGCCTGTCTTTCTCTTTGACAGAAACTATCGTAGCGACTGTTGCGATATAAACTTCGCTATGAAACGCACCTTGTAATTAAAATAAACATGGCCAGTGCATCTCACAGTACCAAGAGTGTTGTAAACAGTGATCGTTATACAGTTGATTAAAACATACATCATCTAGCGTCTCCTAAACAATAAATGAAGCTGACAAAATATGGTTCTTAAGCAGTTATACAGAAAGAAGGCGCGGGAACATGTGCAAAGATGTAGCTGTGGGTGCACGGTAGGTTGGAGGGGGACGTTGGTAGGGACTGGAGGAGGGGGGCGATTGGGCTTGCGCCGTATTTTCATGATAACGAATGCATCCCCGAAATAAACAAGGTTAGTTCGAGCTGACGTGAATAGATGTTTTACTGCCAGTCATATCAGCGCGGTAATTCACCATCACATCCATCGGGGTGAAGATACACTAAATTAGAGCAGTCCGGAAGATGACTATCAAACTCCTTCTTGAGACACAGAGAAGAAGTTACAAGGCCCAAACTTGACAAGATAAAAAGAACTTTAAATGACACTTCTTGTGAGTTATATAAGTGCCGTAATTATTCAACTGTCGCAATATCGGATGTCTGCAGTGTTGGCGATGCTGCCTGTTCAGATCAATCTATTCTCTTGAACATCGTAGATAACACGAATTTCAACGTTTTTCACGTTCATACGAGACCCAGTAAAAAGATTTGGTTGAGGTTCTTTCAAACTGACTTCTACACGCGTGAGATCCTAGGGTGAATTGCCTTTTTGGTCATCTGTAAAAGTAGCGTCTGAAATACATTAACAAGAAACTACTTATCTATTACATGTTGTTTATGGGTGATTTATTTTAGGATGTTTCGAAGTGAATACAGGATTAGAGATTCTTCGTGCCATAGAGTGAGCTTCTTTTTAGATTGTACAGTTTACAGATAGACATTTAGAAAGATGATGAAGGAAGACAGAAAAAATCATGTATTTCTATTTGTGACAAAACGCATCATTGGCTGAACGTTGCACTAGTGTACCTTATCACTTTCACATCTTTTTAATCTATCATTGACACTGGATGGTGCATAGAATATTAAATGTTATATCAGTATAGGCTGGGCAGCCTCGCTGCTGAAAGTTGTCTCCCGTGATCATGCCAGGATCCGATGATTATGGTTTGGGTCTAACTCACTCCAGAGGAAACGCCTATCAATAACTTAATAAGTTGCCATTTTTTAATTAGTATAAGACACATTTCGATGTCAAAATGTAGAACAGTTACATATGTTTATCTGTTGTACATCTTGAGTAGGTTTTAACATGTCAACTTCTTCTATGATTGTCAAAGTGAGTTAAGCATGGTTTCACACCGCTTTCAGCAATATTCCAGCAACAACGGGGCTTATACTCGGGATCTTCTGAGTGACTAACGAGAAATTTAACCACAAGGCAACCCTGCCGACCCCTAGGTTAAAATTATACTCTATTAAACCTAATATATCTTGCAATTTATTACGGTACACATAGGGAATGCTAAACCTGTTCAGGATGTTCATCGGGATAGAGATCGGTGGGTCCTTGAGGTGTCTACGGTGTACAATCAGATGCAGCTGATGTTGTGCACGCCGTAGCTTCCTCTACATGATGGGCGCTGTTTAGATTGGCAAAGACACTAGAATTTACTGGCATACATGCTTGAGGTGAACCTGTTCGGAGAAATAACAAAGTTTATTTCCGAGCGATCTAGTTTGTCCTTGCCAGTACTTGACACTGTAACCTACATTTTATTGGCATGAAATCTTGATGATCAAATATAGGCACTTCAAACACAGTCATGGTGCTCAAGGATATGTGATTAATCATGCTTTCTATTTCTGTTTTAAAAACATTTAATGGTTTAATAGGTCATTACTGTTTAAAAGACAAAATGGGGACATTTCAGAGAATTAAAAACATGACATACAAAAGTCATAAACAAGACTCATCAGCACAACAGAAGTCTTGAAAGGTGAAATATTAAAACATTACAATGGGTAAGGTTCGTATGGGGTGTCACTGTAGCGTTTTCCCCCTTGTAATGTGTATATATCCGTCTTGGGTGAGTGAGTTTGGTTTAACCCGCTTTTAGCAATGTTCCTGCAATATCACGAGGGACACCGTGAATAAGCTTTACACATTATATCTATGTAGGGAGTCGAACCCGACCCTTCGATGTGACGACTGAACACATTAACCACGCAACCACGCAACCCCATTGCCCCCCTTGAATCTCTTATACTTCCGCAAACCACTGGTCTGTGCAGCTTAAACTGAAGTTGACCACAGCAATGATATCTTAAGATAGGTATAAAAATATTCCGATCCGATTTTACAAATGTCGACACAGCATCTATATCAATATATCTTCATTTTGATTGGAACAAGCGGGTTCGAATCCGGTTCGCCCCGTTTGTGTTTCTAGTTTATCAGCACCATACCCATAAAGTGGTGTTGTAAATCCAGCTGGGGTCCATGCAGGTAGCACAAGTACTGTAAGTCCCTTGTATTGTGATCTACCTTCAGTTGTTGGCGATCTATAGCCTGTTTTTATATTGTATCGTCTTCTATATTAAAGTATTTTAGATTTAATTACTAGTTTTAAATATATATCTGTGATAGTCTAGTTGGTTTTACTGTCCTTTGTCGACAGATATTGAAACTGATTACCTTGTTTTCATCGCTATATGGCTGTAATATTGCCGATGCGATGTAAAATGTTCACTCACTCACTCATTAAAGTGGTAGACGTCGGAGAAGTGTATCCACCAACATTAAGCTGACAAGCCTTGTCATAACTGGAATACTGTTAAAACCGACGTTAAACGTAACACACTCACGTATTCTTTTGACCAGCTGACACATGGCCATAATTTTCCGTATGTTCTCTTTCACAAAATCTCTTTGATAATGCGAAAATTGTATTTCTGTTTGTAAAAGCTTTTATTTGCAGAAATAGATTATACAGGGCTATTTTATACACTTTTCCACGATACACAAAAGTGGTCCTCATATCTGCCACGTGTATATTTAAACCGAAAGATGCATCTGGTTATCCCTGTCAAGAGTTGATCAGTATAAAGGAAACAGATATTTGAGTCCCAATTCTTCACCAATTCACTGCTTCTGTTTCTATTGCAGTTGTATGGGCACATGTAAAGGTTGTTCTCGTATATGTCAAGTGTATATTTAGATAGAAAGATCCTTCTGGTTATCCCTTTCAAAAGTTGAACAGTACATATATAACAGAAACACGAATTCGAAGTCGCCTATCCTCACTGTTTCTATTTCTATTGCAGTTGTATGATATGGGCACAAGTAAAGGTAGCGGTCGGAGCTACACGCCTCAATCGTACGGCAACTCTGGGTACGGAACTTCCGGTTACAGAGGAGGATCTTCCTACCAACCGCCAAACAGAAGCTACAGCTATGAACCTCCCAAATACGTCTCGCCAGTATCTGTGACGGACAAAGTGAACAAGTTTTCGAACATGGAACCCAAATATTCATATGGTGGTGACCGTTACCCGTCCGTCGATCGCAGCACGAGCAGCAGGGATCGATACCCCTCCCTTGATCGCCACTCCACGAGAAGTGGCTATTTGTCGGACTATGGCGGCAGCAACCCTCGTTCCTACGGGTCCTGGGACAGAGCTTCAACACGCTCTAGTAAGAGTTACGGCGCCGGTAGTAGGGAGACGTCTCCCGTCAGTACCAAGTCGTCGAGGTACGACTACAGCAGCAGTGCTTCTCCCTACTCTACGTATTCGTACAAGAGTGGGTCGGACGCGTCGCCTGTGACGCGGCGGTATGAACGACAGTCTTCCCGAGGGAACGACGCTCCAAGTCGACCGTCCGCAGACACCAAACAGACAGGCAAACAGACAGGCAAACAGACAGGCAAACAGACCAGCAAACCCTTTACACAGTCGGCGTATGTGCCTAAGAGACGGCCCAGAGAGTCTTCAGTGTCAGATTCGGATGACAGTGCCCCCGAGGCTGAGAAGGCCAACCAGTCAGTCAGGTAAACACGAATGGTCGAAATGCAATAGCTATGACAAAGTTTCATAGCTGTAGCTTAAGAGTATGTGTCTGCAGAGTGCAGAGTGGTTTGCAATCATTATCCAGCTCACCATTATGGCTTATATTCCCTATGATATGTAGCTTAAGTGTAATAACAGAAATTCATTAAATGGCGACCTGCTTATCTCAGGTATAAAACTTCAGTGGCGTATATTAAGTAAGACAACATCGCATGTGTGTAAACTAACTAAATAACATATGAATAAATATGTGCACGTTTAGATTTGATTCTTATGAATAAGTTTTGACATTCATAGGATGACGATTTCAAAATTAGTGTAAACTCTTTTCAAGTAAGTGAGTATGGTTTTATGCCACTTAAGGCAATATTCCAGCAATATCATGGCGGGGGACACCACAAATGGGCATCACACATTGTAGCCATGTGGGGAATCGAACCCGAGTCTTTTACTAACGCTGTAACCACTAGGCTACCCACCGCATCCTTTTCAAATGATATAGACCTGTATTGTAATTGTTGCAGATACCTGATATGCAGAGGTACTTCGCCAATGCCAGAAGGGGAACTACATAAGAAAGACGCCAAGGAGCCAAAAAGGGATGCTCCTTCGCGAACCAGGAGGATCAAATGCCCCGTGAGGGAGGCTCGAAGAGGTAGACAGAGCAAGACAGACCACCCCAACACTGTCGACTGTGCAACACAGACAAATATGGACCAACAGAACACCAAGAGGTCCCGTGGATTAGGTGGAGGAGGATACAGAGGAAGTGTTGGCAGCGGCGGTGGAGGTGGTGGTGGATCAGGTTTAGGTCCTGGAGAAACCTTCTACAAATATCGCGACAAGTTTCTACCGGGGACAAGTTACGCCCCGAAGAAGTCAAGTTATGATCCGACTCCGAAGAAGTCCTATTATAGGGATGAGGTTCAAGATCCGCCATCCGAGAAATCTTGGCGTCAAGCTGTTTATGGAGAAGTTCCACGTTCATCCAGGAGAGAAGAAGCTGATGCTGAATCTATCGTGATGGAAGATGAAGATGACAGAAGCAGCAGAAAGGGCAGGAGACGCGAACCACGAACTAGCACTCCTAATACAGATTATAACAGCGCAGCTGATGAAAGACATTCCCGACACAAGCCTCCTAGCAGGTCGTCCTCGAGAGAAGACATGCTGGATGACAAGCCAAGAAGGAAGAGGCACTCCAGCAAGGAACTCCTGGACTGTGATCAGCCTCCTCTCACTCCAGAGAACCTGTCGCTAAGGGAGAGTATTGAGAAGGTTCATCAGTGGAAGCAGAATCTGCCTTCGCCATCAAGTGCATACTACACAGAACCGGATGGTGCTCCTAATGATATGCGAAGACATCCAGGAGTAGGCGCTGAGAGTAATTTCAACAGAAATGACAGACAATATGTCCACCAGGACTCAATGAGGGCCATGATGGACGATTCTGAGGTTCCCTACTCTAGAGATGGTTCCCCATCTCGTCAGAAACGAAGGCAAAGGAAGAACCTCTCGAGGGGTGGATCTAATGACAGTATCCTTGACGATGATGAATACCAAGGACACATGCCAAACAAGGACTTCAGAAAATCAAATCTCAACAAGTCGACGATGGACAAGTATCGCGACAATGAGGTATTTGAAGGAGAAGATAGACGTGGCCATATTCGCAATGACAACTACGGATTGCAAAGAAGATCTGGTAGTTCTTCAGAAGCTACTGACAACAGACTGAAGAGGGACAGTTCAAGGGAGAGCATCCTTGACGACAGAAGGAAGTCCAGAAGGGAGAAATGGGAGAACGATGGCAGTCACGCACACGGCCACGCAAGTGATAGTGCTGGATCTCAGTTTGGATTCAACAGAGAGGAGTCTCCGAACAGAGGCATCTTCGGCCGGTCCTCCAAGTCTAACAGATCTAGTCGACAAAGCTCACGCGAGGACATGTTGGAGGACAGGGGAAGACACGCTCAGCTTGCTCGACAACAGTCGGTAGAGCAGTATTTGTCTCCTTACGATAGAATGAGACCAAACCATCTCGCCGTGTCCAATGAAAGCCTATCCAAGATGAGCAGTGGTTCAGGCTTTGATGACCCCAATTTGCAACGAATGTCAAATTCTGTGTCTCAGCATTCGATTGCTTCTATGACGAGTCAGGGAACTCTCCCCGACATTGTGCCACACAGTCCTGAGTCTGAAATGGGCAAATCGAAATCTTCTCCAGATGGTCAGAAGAAACAACCTTACAAGGGAGCCCGTTCTGGTTACATCAGCGCTGTACAAGACATCGACAGCCTCCTTGACGACGACGAGAGGCGACGACAGGCAGACATCATGGACACTCCAGTACCAAGGACGCCACACCACCCAATGCAACCTTCTCCACTCTCGCCATCATCATATGAGGATGATCCGTTCACGAAGCGAAGGCCAAACAGCTACTCCTTCGAAGCTCAGCAAGATGGCCGATCCTCTGGATCCAAGATGCGGGCATCAAAGTCTCATGATGACAAACTCATCGACATCGAAGATGAACGCATTACGGCTGAACGGTCACCCCAACAAGCGGCACCTCCCAAGACCCGAGGTCCTCCTTCTATAACATCTAAGCAGATGGCGCAGATCTTGACTCAGAAGAAGGGCCTGGTAGCCATTGCAGACTTCCTGAATCTCTGTGAGAAGCCACCGCCACCTCGCATCATCAAGATTCCGGGAGCATCTGACGACGATGACAGAAACTTCAAAGGATACACCTCCGCCTCCGACATGTTGGACCACCTCGGAGTTGACGTCAAAAAGGTAGGCACGTCGTTGTTTCTTGTTCCACGTGCAATATGTGTGAAATAAGGGCTTTATCTCACGGCAGCAGGACCCTGTTATCTCAAAGTCGGTTTTCTTCAAAAGATTTCATCAATGAACATCTGAACAGTAAGAATATGTATTTACTCAAATAATCACGCTTTATCAAAGGTCATCGGTCTCAGCGACTTTGAGATAGCGGAGTCCATACTTTAAGATGCAAGAAATGATTTGCCTTCTTAAATACAAAGTATATGGGGACCGACGGTGATAACAAAGGTGAGTGAACCTGTACAATCCGCAATATGACAGACTAGAAATGAGGGACAAAATGAAGGCCGTGCGAAGGACAAGTTATGGCGAGGAAATTTGACACACGAGGTTTCATTCGCCAGCATCAGTAAAATTACAACAATCTAAGGTTAATATCAGTTCTGGAAACGTTTTGTCTTATATTACCACGAGCAAGTCTTTGCCCGAAGACAGTTCTTAAAAGTAGGTCTCTTTGAGTAAGTGAGTAAGTCACCGCCCTCCTCTTGGACTGATTTGACTGACTTACCGGGTGTCACACAGACATTTCTTAGCATTCCATTTTTTAGCACGTATGTGTTGAAAATCAGTTAAAGGTCATTGTTCAAATTCAGAAATTACAAAACTTTGCAATATGACGCCGTTGTATAACCTGTTTGTTTCCAAAATGTTAGATTGCTTGTATTATGTAGCCCTCGTATAACTCGTCCTTGACGAACTTGACGAGGTAATTGGTAGTCACGCCACACCTATTGACCAACAAATGCACAACTATCTCTTCACCTGGGAGACAAAAGCCGAGTGGATACTGTACCATCTGGTCCCACAATAGGACTAGGTTCGGAGCTCAGATTTGGTTTATTGAATCGAAAAACACTAAAACATTTAATATATTGTATTGAAAGGTTTCAGTGGAATACGTTTTCGGTTCAAGACGATGAAAAGGCAACCAAAATATCAGATAAGTAACTTAACGGAAAATCAAATAAATGTTAATTGTAGGATGTGTGTTAAAGGACAAATTAAGTTGTATTTAGTGGTGTAACGATTACATCAAAGTTAAAAAATACAAATAAATGCGTCGTTGTTTCTATGAATTGTGTAAAGCAATACACTTTAATACGCTTTAATACAATCACTGCCTAGTTCGCTTGCTCTTCAGCAATCTAATAAATATGTCCTGCATCGCCAAATACCCAGACAAATTACCACAAATGTACTCACCCATTGCGGTCCGTGAAATTTAGACGCCGACTGTGGTCGACAAGCCAGGACAAAAGGCAATCAAAACTCGTCATATTTCTGGTCAAAGTTGCTCGACCCTTTAATCTTTGATATTTGAAAATAGGCTTGACATTTGACAGTATGCGCGTCTATCTGACATAGGGGATAATAGCCAAGGTAATGCGAGACAGGAGAACCATCAGTGTAGCGTCGCCTGCACCCTGGTGATGACAGTCTACATGCCATGGGAAGCTACTGGGCGGATAGCGTACTCATGGTAAGATACTGTTTGTAGATGCATTTATTGCGCTTTTTAATTCCATCATATGTCAGCATCTTTACGTCACTATCGGTATTCATGTGTAGGAAATATTTATAATAATTTGGATGCATGTAGACTTTCTTCTGAATTTGTCCCGTAGACGCGCTGTTGTTTTCATATGCTGCTTGAGTGAAATTACAATTTTACAAATTCTTAAAAAGTACTAGTAGCAGGATGTTAGGCAAATATACATCACTTAGATATAAGGAACTAACTAAAACGGTATAATTTTTGGACTTTGGAAGACTTTTGGAACCGGGATATGCATTTTGAAACCCACAACAGTTTATATGCCATGAAAATAACGAACTTTAAAGGGAATTTCAAAACTATCAGTGATCAAGTAAACAAGTATTTGTGTTGGTAAACGTAATGTGGACGAATCATAAATAGTACATAATAAATATGGACTGAGCCCTTGTTGCGTTTGAACGGAAGTGTATGAAACAATGTAACTCTAATCTTCTACAAAATATGGCTCCAGTCATAGTTGCCAGTACGATCAGAAATTATTTGTTACGACTAGTTAATAAATAATCGGCCAAATAATCAATAATATATGTTGATGCCTTTAACTCTGTGGCGACAAGAGTATGTTTAGTGGATATATGAAGGAACGCAATTTCCGTAATTGATTAAAGCGCCAGTAAAATATGTAATATAAGTAATGTTGGAATTATTAAAGCTGTATAATAGCTGATTATTAACAGGGTTTTAATACTTTTCTGTGCATTAGGAAGGCCATTGTTACTTTACACATTTCATGTAAATTCTGATTTTGTTTAAAAAAACATTCAATCCCCTTAAAGTGTATGGTTTAAACATATTTTTATTTCCAAATAAATCTGGATCGGTAAAGAAGGAAAATTTTCTTGTGTAAATACATCTACAGGTAATAAGTTGACGCAGCTGGTAATACGTTTTAAAAGATAGTGCTAAACATAATATACAGTTGCACAAACGGAATATTTCAAGTTTGTGGATGATAAGAAGTTGAATGGTCTAGAACTTGTGACGGTTCTAGTTCAAGGGAAGTAACTCGTACCACCCTTGCCATTCCCTAACCACAGTAGTAGCAAACAGTTGCGCTCCACTTTTCATAATATTTACATTAATTAAACGAAACACCTTCAAGAGTAATAACAACATAGGTCATTTTGACAATAATAACGTACATTGATGCTATCTGTCACTGGCTAATTACGCGGCCTTTCATACGACATTATTGACAAGATTCCTTGGGCATGCATAAACACACCATTGTAATTACGCTTCCTGTCCCGAGAAGGGTTGATGAGCCTGGAAATGCCAGCGGTTGTGTTTACTATGTACTTGGTCATGTGCCCGCTAGCAGTTGACCCAACCACCTGCCAATACAGCTGACGTGAGAGAATTCTATCTGTGGTGTCTAAACAATAACACCTGTTGGACCTACACTGTCACATACAGGTGTAATGAATTAGTGGCGACACAGTGATTGACATCGTTATAAGTTACAAATGTGTTTAAAGAAATAGTTCACGTTTTATCTTTTTTTATCTCATCCTTACCACTAATTAAATATGATTCTTCTGACTTGCCAAACTGATTGAGGTCAGGATATTTATAAAATATAAAGTTCTGAAAATATTTGAGTTTGTACTTACAGCTTCATTCTACCGAATCATATTACATAGTCCGAAAGTTTACGGATAAATATGCGTGCCCCGCTTGTTCTCATCTGGCAGGTGCGTGTTTTTCCCGTCAGGGGCGGTGGGGTAGCTTATTGGTTAAAGCGTTCGCTCGTCACGCTGAAGACCCGGGTTCGCTTCCCTTCATGGGTACAGTGTGTGAGGCCAATTTATGGTGTCCCCCGTCGTGATATTGTTGGAATATTGCTNAAAGCGGCGTAAAACTAAACTCACTCACCCCATCAATGTATGTAGTCATCACTTTCATCAAATCTTCCTTGTAATGATAATGGCAGCCTCCTCATAAATTGACAAGCATAAAGTATTACCGTGGGATAAGATAAAAGGAGAAATATATTTAGCCTGAGAAGGTATGACCATATTTATGTATGATTAATGGTTACCCATTTACTGCTCATAAATAAATCTTTTTTTTTTAAAGATACAGGTTGTAGTTTACTATGTCACTCTCTAATAATAAATTCCCAATAATCTACAGCGTGTATCGAAGTAAATATAATCTTAATATCGCAGACAGGAAGTTGTTAAATCTAGAAACAAACTTTGTATTATGCTGAGTTAATACCTTAAATCAAGTTCCGAAAATAGTTCCGATTTAAAATTCTAGCAACAGTCTAATGTTGTGACAAAGATTAATGCGCGTGCTGGGCTTTAACTCTCGGGTTGAAACTAAGTCACGTTCAAGCCCTACCTTCTTTCGTGATAAAAAAGAAAAGTAAATGCAGTTTGATTTGAATGCAGGTAAACAAACATTGTAGGGTGTGCGATAACTTCGGCGTCACTCACCCCCGTTGTACAAATTGAAACACGGTATATTATAAAGTGACGCCCATTTAATCGTCATATATTCTGAACTGCCTACGTTCTTGTTATTGAGGAAGTAACTGTTTCTGTTAATGAGTTAGGTTTACGAATCGTGGCATTAATCCAGCAAAGACACGACCAGGGAGACCATGAACGGATTCGAACGCTTCGATGACAATCTTCAATCGCTTGACTGGGCGGTGGGGTAGTGGTTAAAGCGTTGCTCGTCGCACCGAAGACCCGTGTTCGATTCCCCACATGGGTACAATGTGTGAAGCCCATTCTGGTGTCCCCCACCGAGATATTGGCATATTGCTAAAAGCGGCGTAAAACCATACTCACTCACTCAAACGCTTGGCTGCTCAACCACCTATAGAAAGAATATTTAGATTGTTTGTTTGTTGTTTAACGTCGCATTCAGCAATATTCCAGCTACGTGACTGAAGTCTGTAGAAAATGGAGTCTGGACCAGACAATTAAGTGATTGACATTGGCATCGATTCACGCAGTTGGGATACGATGGCATGCATCAACCAAGTCACAGAACAAGCTTATCCGATCCCGTTAGTCGTCTCTACAGACAATAAGTTTTTGAAGACCATTTAAACCCAGATCTTTACACCAGCCCTCTTCCCATATTGTTCTAAGCGTGGTTCAAACCCAGTCATCAGCCACTAACCACAGAGCTACCCAACAGGTTAATCGCAGGAGAAACTATGCTTAGATGTTGTATCCCGAAAGCTTAAACCACATCATTAAGGTTTATGTTCGTACTGGCGAGATCAGTTATCTTATCCCTGCTGTTAGAAATCCCTATTCAAATTCGCTAGTGATCCAAGATCTTACAAGAACACTAGAACCTTCCTGATCTTGGTCCGAGCTCCGCAAATGCACGTCGGGAGATTGATAAAGTGTATCGGCGACATGACCTCCTTATAAATCACTACATTCCGATGGCATAGCTGCAGATAGCGGTATTGGGCTGTATAAATATCGGTGACGGAAACATTGCTTATTTTCATAGCTTGGTGACAAAGTATGATTTATTATAGTCGTTATACTAACGCCGATGACTTCTGAAAGCATGAGTGTATTCTGTAGGGTCGCTAAGCTACCGAATCGTTGCACTTACGCATTTGATTTAATGGTGGGGTTCAAGCAATGTCAATATGTCCGCTGTACGCTTCGGCAATAGCCCCGTGTATAAAATTGTGGAACTGTATTTTCCTCACAAGTATAAAAAAAAATAATTAAAAATTAAAAATTTGCCTTGTCATGGAATATAACTGGCACACTGATACAAACCATAGGGTTTTAAAGGGGTTACAATTAAACACACAGTTTCATGTAATTTTCAAAATAAGAAACGATCATTTCACGTGTAACCCGAAAACGTTGACACTTCTGTACGGCTTTGGAAGGTTAAGATCGTGAGAATTGGAAACAATAAATATATTTAAAAAATCTAATTTAAAAATTGAATCTTGCATGATTTTACATGTGATTCACTTGGTTAAAAAGATTTTACTGAGATCAATCCAAAGATAATGTACCCTCCCTCGCATACCAGTCCGTTAAACATATTTAGCTATTACCCTCTCGTGTTCAATTCAAAAGCATATTGACGAAACGAACCCCATGACGTGTCGACCCGTGTGTGGAAAATGTAAATACCGTGGGTCTATTTGGAATTTACCCTCCAGTTATACGTGAGCAGCTATTATATCAAAGTATTCAAATGAGCTGACTGTGCCACGCCCACACGTTACTTCCGCGGTGCATTGACTCATCATTGGCCAGCACGCTGTGAATCTGTGAATGGCGTATCGGGACTGTCCTACAGCCAGGAAAACGCTATCACGGAATTATCGCTAATATTTTTTCCACTCTAGTATCTGGTAACCCGATATCGGAAGTCGACCCGCGTTGGATATAACGGACAGAAATAACATTAATAGCTGAGAGGAGACGAAAAAAACGTAACGTGCGTTATGTGTCGTTTGAAAAAACACTCCACAACGCCACAGTGTTGACGAAATGGCCCGTGAAGCGCAGGAATACATTAGGTCAGAGGTCACACAAGTTCGGAGGGAGAAATCGAATCCATGATGGCGACTTTTACCTGTCGCGTACAGTACCTAGATGACAGGGACCCATTTTCAAACACAAATTATCCCGAGCCAACAAGACCACCTAGCCATACATTCCTTGAGACAGTTCCTATTATCAACCAGTTAGCGACGATACATAGAATTCTGAATGCACCGCACAAGGTAAGTAGCGACCGTTGATTACTCTAACCCAGACTTCAAAGGTGCCGACCAGGTGTAAACAAAGCGTGTTGCCCCACAGATTGATGTGATGTGGACGCTTGGATTTATATGGTTGTCTTACTTGAAATTGTTTACCGTTCAATATTTATACCTTGAAATTATAGAATCAGTCACGACCCGAAGTGACGAACGCTGTAGTTTGTTTGGATGTCATAATCAGGTGGGGTCGTACACACTTGCCATGTGTCGTCGTTACCGTTTGACAGGTGTCACATATATTCGCGGTAGATAGCATATTGAGTAAACAAGCTACTGTTTACTCACCCACACCCATATTAACGAATAATTAACATGGACTTCCCATTTGACCTAAATATCATTCAAATCTAGGAAAGGTGTACTGTGACCAAATACCTTCGCCTTCGAAGAAAGAATTACAATTGTTTATTATAAAGAACATTTCAGGTGTATTAACATTGTTAAATAACGTTATAGCAATTGTGCAATATCTGTTAAATAATATTGCTGGTTATTTTCAATAGCCTCATCTAATCACTCAGTTAATATCATGCATGTATTGATAATATTTAGTTCCATTGAGTCTTGTTTCATTTTCATCAGTTAATTTTAATTATTCAGTAATTTAGTGATCACTTTTTAAGTACAAGACTAAGAATTCGTGGCTACATCTGATCAGAAAGGTAACTACCATAAACTTTTATTTTGTTATGTTATCTAGTGACCTATATGACAAATTAATTCTACATTGTATTGTGTTATTATGGAAACCTTGCGTTAAATGTTGTAATGCTTTTTGTACCTGTTGCTTGGTAACATAACATTTCAGGAAAAAAATAATTTCCATATAAAACAAATCCTTTCAACTCTCTAACACACAGAGTTTGTACATTGAATAGATTCATTTTACTGTTGAAAGCTTACGAATAACCTTGACTTTTATTATTGTAAAATTGCAACATTAATATGGTTTGGGTGATTTGAAATAGGCATTTTATTTTTGTCAATTTCCCTCAATTTGTGCGAATTAATAAAAGGTATATGTAATAAATTTATATAATGTATAAAAATGAAATCAAACACAACTGATTATATGTAAGATGGAACATCAGCAGTTTCCTCCAACACTTAGATATGAGACACTGACTCCACAGATGTGGTTGTATGTTGCTACCAGTGACCTGTGCTGGGTTCAACTAAGTGAAAAGCACTGGGTCAAACTGTCATATGTAATTTCCTTTAATTGTCCCTTTGCTTTAGGAATAGCACCATCAGGAAACAGCAGGTCATCAGCTGATACACCTTATCCTAATTTTACCAGTTTCCTCTTAATACCATCACTTCCTCATTATACCGCAGGCACATTATAAAACTTTTACTTTATGCTCATAAGGTTTCTGAGTTAAGTTGACATTTACCCCAGTTCATTGTATGAATCATTTTCAAGCAGAATTAAACCCAACTCAATCACTTGCTCCATGTGTAAATATTTACCAGGATGTTTCTGATTTTTCCAATATTGTTGTTTTGGACTTAGTGTGTAATGGTTAAAACTTGTGATATATGCCTTAAAAAGAGAACACTATACTTCAACAGGTCAATGTCCCCCAGGCTGAGTGGTATAATGAGGAAGCACCTGCCGTCAGCTATAGAGATTGTTAGCTAAAACAAAAGTGTATCAAATGACAGAACTATCACCATAATGTCCTTCCCCCCAAGACACAGGACACCTGTTATCTGAGACCTATTACCTTATATCTCAAGTTACCACTCTGTTTACATTTAATCAGCATCTGGTTAGAACAATATCAAAAGGAACAGGTTTCATTAAAAGACTGTTTCTAGAAAAATATGTGTACAGATATGAAACACAATCATCCCTATTTTCTATTATGATCTATAAGCCATGTTTATAATATTATGATATACCTACATCTATGAAGAAAGTTTTAGAGGTTTTTGTTGTGATTTTGTTGCCATATATAAATATATATTCTGAACGAAAAATGTTACGGGGCATGAATTCAGTAAACAACAGTTACAGCAAATTTAAGTGGACCACAAATTTTGTTTCATTATGATCAAAGTTCATTAAACACATTTCTACTAAATACACAGTTCACTTTAACTGTCAGTTCGTCTTAAGTGTGTTCACTATTAATGTAATTTATTCTGAAGGGATATCAAAGACTGAGCTCACAATTTCATAAAAATATTACCCCAAATATTCATGATGCCTAACTTTTTTTTTTGTCAGTATATCATAGACATTATACATGAATGTGCCTGGAGGCGTTTCCTGGTAAGCCAGATCAGGTAGTTATATAATTATGTACAGGTATACCAAGTAAACATAATGATAATGTACAGGTATGCTGTGTTATTATGTCACGATAGGTTACACTTGATTTTATGATGACAAGAAGTATTTATGTTATAAGCATAAACAGCTGATTACTACAATAACGTTGTGTCATGATAATTTATTGAATTCTGCCTTCATACAGTAAACTGTGATTAAAACAAACTGAAATGGCCACTAACTTATTTCAGTTAGTTTCTGTAGGTCATCATACACATTTCATCTAAATTATACTGCAAGTGGCTGGGACCCTAAACAGTTAGTTATATCCGTTGGTTCATTATAACCTGTTAGTTATAAAAGGTTTACTGTATTTAGTGACTCGATTGTTTCACTTAAAAATGAGTAATCTTGGACCATGTTGGACCTTGTGTGACACATTTGAATGTTCATGCAAATGATGTTATTAAAAGTTATTAAATATTTTCTGTTAATAAAATCTGGTGTACAACAAAGTTCAGGAAGTTGCAGCTAGATCCTGTGCTGGTCTCCCCTATAGTTTACTCGGTACACATCGGTCTGCAGTGGAGCCACTTGTACTGCTCAAGTTGTAGGACATACAGATGGTCATTGAATCAGATCTTTGATGTTCAGTGATTCCTTTTAGCCTTTAACTTTTGGGGAGGGCAGGGGAAGGGCCTGATCATGCCCAGGGTGGGCAAAGTAATGGCAAATTTGAACTTATGAGGGCAAATAAATAGTTCCTAGAATTTGGAGAGGGTAAAGTTTTAAAACTATTTATAGTTATGCAGGAAGTATGTCAGACACATCATGTATAGTTTCATTGTACATGGATCACGGAGAGAGTCAAGAAATAGCTTCTTCGTGACCAGAATTTAATTGAGTAGTCTGAAGGAAAAATCCATTTGACTTTGGAGGGCAAAAAGAAAATGTTGTATCAAATTGATAGCTTGACTATGATTTGTACATGGGGAGGGCAAAGTAATTCTTAAATACTCAGTGATGGTTATACAATTGGGAGGGCAAAGGGATAGCTTTGTCATGGTATCTGAAAACAAGGGGAATGGATAGATGGTGATATGGTTCCAAATTATCAGTAGTCCAAGGCTAAAAAATTCATGAAGGACAAGTGACAGCATATATTTTCCCTTCATCCTTTAGAATTATGTCAACTCTTTAAAAGGACATTTTTCCTTACTGGTTAAAATAAAACCAGAATTTATGGTGATGAATGTTTAAAACATCTGGAGGATAATAGCATCATCATCATCTTTGCAACTGAGGGAGGCAAGGGCATGGATGGGTTGGAAGAGGGTCTACAGGGGAGGGAATACCAGCATTATGTTAAAGAGCAGGGTTCTACAGTGGAGATGACTCACTGCATTAAAGCATGTTGACCATATGCAGGTTGCATGGTGAACATGCAAGATAGGTTGCATCACTTGTCTAGGGCTGGGATGGGAGGGGGTTGGGAGTTTGGAGGGGGTGGGGCTTGGAGGAAGAACGCCTGAGAAGACAGATAACCTCTGAGAACACTGATTAAAATCTTTGGTTCAAAATGTCAAATATATCATAGTAAGGTGTCTTGGAACAAGTGATAACCTGTTGTAATGGATACTTTCTGGGATAAAAGTGGGATCATTTTCCTCAGGTTTCAGTATAATCAGATGTAGGTAAACAGCATGTATATGATGTTTGAGTTTGTACAAGATGTAAACTGCTTTCAACATGATCCAGGAAAATTAATAAGAGAAAATATTGATCATTTACATGCTTAGGGGTAAAGGATTCTGTTTGACCTCCTCAGTTTGTGTGCAACCAGGGGCAGTATATAATCAAATAGTCT
>VKKT01001712.1:78221-91169 GCA_008038995.1 Haliotis laevigata | reverse complement strand
GCTTCAGTCTGGGCTAGTACAAGCAGCCGCACCTACACATACACACGCATGCACATCGTCATTTGAGCGAAATATTCTCCAGCGCGACGTTAAACCCAATTTCACCTCACCTCACCGAATCACTGAAAAAAACTCTTAAGTCTGCTTTCTAAATTTTGTCTTATCTTTGTTCTCTTTCTTAACAAAGCTAAGACATTGTTCATAGTTGTTAATAAATGGTGTTATTTGTCAAACAACTAACCATATTTCAATTACTTGAAGACGAATATTCTACAGTTTACAGAGTTTGAAAACTGTTCACATTCTTTCACTTCTACACCAACTCGTTTGTTCATGTAACAAAGATAACAGCAAATTCCTTTAAGGTTCAATTTGTTTTTAAAATTCAGAAGAATTTCAAAGACACTCCCTCCCTATTCCTAATAGCAATACTCCTTACAACTTTCAGCTGTGCACAATTTGAAAGAATAAACCCTAAGTACACACCTACAAATACTGGATACAGAAATAAAACCCTTTTTTCAAAGATTTCAGATTAATTGTCATAAAAGTTACAATTGAATGGATATCACAAAATCAGAATAAGATCATAGGAAAAATTATATTTTCTTTTGGTGAATTAATATATATTTACAAGAGGACATTGTTTGATTGGTCAAATTAAAAAATCACTTGGAATTTAGCTGAAAAGTTCAGATAAAAAGAAAACAATCAAATTAAAAGATAACTTTGTTAGTTAATTAACTATCATATGACAAATTTAACAAATTCAAGTTGAAGAACATTTTCATGAAGTTCACAATGCTTTCATCATTATCTCCAAGTAAAAAAACTTTAACGGAACTGACATAGTCGACACTTCAACATGACTTTTAGTTTTCTTAGTAAATTACGTAAGTTGTATCGGGATATATCATCTCTTGTGGCGATACATTGATGTATCATGGACCCTCGAGACATGGATATCCTGATATATTGCTTAAATGTATTTTGTATCGATACACTCTTATCGTGTAGTTGATGATGCAAACATTGATACTATCGATGAATCGTTACACCACTATTTGCTCATCATTTGATTTTCTCTTGAAATTTGTAAAATGCACTTTCTTTGTCTACAGTTTATCAGTGTTTCAGTTTATGCATTTCATCACAGACTGTGGAAATTGATATCCTCATTTTTTTCGTCAGTACATGAGTGTATGTTATGTCGTAATATTCCAACGAGTAGCAGGTTGTGAGAAAGGCTACAAGTCTGGTAGTATTGGTAAACAAGCTGTGCATGGCGCTGCCAGGGCCGAGGAATGGTAAAGTAATACCACATGCACTAGGAAAGGCCATTCTGCTACAGGAACCGATTCCTACATTCTCATATGTGGACCATTGTACCATGTTTCTCAAACAGCAGGCTCACTGGGTCAAAAATGTTTGGGACAGTAATCTTTTCAGACTGTTTCTTTGAATTTTGTTCAAGGCATGATGAGGAGGCCTCCCATTCAAAAGTATGAAACCAGCATTACCTGCTTCTCTAAGGGCTTTTCTGAGGGCTTTCTCCCCTATAACGATAATAATTCATAACTGAAATACCCTTCAGAATTATACTTTTCAGTGAGTCACAAATTGTACAAAATCAGTGAGTATCACCAAATGTTGTCTGCATGGTTTGGTGAACTGGTAGTTGTTTAAAGCTTCATTCAGCATTATGCAAGTTATGGGCGGTGGGGTAGCCTATTGGTTGAAGAGTTTGCATGTCATTATTGGTTCGATTCCCACTTGAAAACAATGTGTGAAGCCCATTTCTGGTGTCCCTTGCTGTAATATAACTGAATGATGCTAAAAGCAGCGTGAAATAATATTCACTCCCTTATTCGAGATATATCACAGAGGTCTGTAAATCATCAAGTCTAGTCAGGCAATCCAGTGAGCGACATCATGAACATTAATCTAAATTAAACCTGTTGTATGTGAAAACATATGTTAAGCTACTCTAGGCACCATTTTGCTGTGTTGATCTGAAATATAAATTCCTGAGATATTTTATAGTGAAATAGTTCATGGTGAATAAATACATGTACATCTGTGGCTGTGATTGGCATGGTACACAGTGTACAGATCAATATTAGAATATTAATCATATTTTATTATTTTATTTTGATACTCCCTTGCCATTTGGTTGATCTGAATCAGATATTAACTGCCAAAACAGATTGATTGCCTGAGCGTCTTGACATTGTGTTCCTCAGTTTCCCTTTAGGAGTTCTGTTTAAATGAAAGTAGGGTAATCATTGATAGTGTGATTAGTTGGCTGACAAATAAATGTGTTGTTTTTAAGATTTCTGTAATACAAGCATGCAAGGACTTCTCTGTGGATATGTCAAAATCCATGTACACTGTAAAACAAGGGTAATGTTTTGGAGAGAACCTGGAAAAAAGAGGAAATGAAATGCTAAAATGTCTTTTAAAAAAAGGTACAGGTATGATCCAGAGATCATGTTAGCCTTTCTAAAAAGTAGGCCCATGGCCCACCTGTCCTCAGTTATGTAGGCCATTTAGAAAACATTATGGGTCATGTCAAATTGCTGTTACTTGTTAGCCATTCACTACTAGTTACCAGAATGAGTTGATTTAGTTTTTCTAAACGTTCCCACTGGTTTGCCCTGGCCATTTCCTCCTCCATTTTGTGGACTATTACATACTATCCTTAGTAAGGGATGAAAGGGATGAAATGAAAGGGAGATAATTCCCTTTGGTGGTGTCCCAAAGAGGAGCAGCAGTTATGTCCCTTTACGAGCTCTCTCTGAAGTCCACCATATTGCTACTTCATATTTTCTCTGTAACCACCCAGTGCAGATGCATGTGCTGGCAAACTTTGGACAATTTTATCATCTGTCTTTTTCTGAATCAGTGAATGAGCATGAGTTCATTTAGTTCCAATACAGCAAAGGTCAACAATTGAAGAAGGATTGAAGAAGAAAAAACAAATAAAGATCTTCTCAACACATTTATAAAAAAAGTTATCATTGATACTTAACAAATTTGAATGAAAAAATAAATGATAAATTATAGATAATACCCAATTTCAATGTTCATTAGCAACTCGTCTGAACACTTCAACACTGACTGAATAGGTTCTTAGTCTAGCTGTAACTGTAAATCTGAGCTTTCAGCCTGAAAAGTTTTAAATAACACAACTGGACACAATGAGCATAATTATCAGTCTGACAGTGACTGATACATATTCATACAGTCAGATTATGTTTTCAGATGTCATATGTCTTTGAACGACAGTTTTTACTCTCGCATCAACAGGGTGGACAGACAGTGATGATGGTGGCTTGTGTTTAAGAGGAAGTTGTCTTTAATAAATTTGTGACATATTCTATAATTGTCCGTGCAAAAAGCAAGAAAATGGAGGATGTTCTTGAGCATCTGAAATCCCATAACATGATGATGCTTGTACTGTTGGTCTAAATTCTGGGCTCACTTCAGTGAGGGAACGTAGTGCTATGTTATTTTTTAACAAAAACATTCTTACTTTGGAGTTTTGTACTGACTTGCCAAGCGAAAGCTAACTGAATGACTGCACCAACACAACCATATCTGTACTGTGTGCCTTACAATATTAAGCATGAATAGTGCACGGGTGCAGCCTAGAATTAACGCTGATCACCATAGCAAAATATACGAAGGTACTCGCTACTCCATTGACCAGAGTAATAATATATAGCCTTTGGTGTGTGGATTTGGCACATTGGTTGTTTTTGTGCCAACTGCATCAACAATTGTGACATGTTATACTTCAGTACTTTTGAAACGTATAGGGATGTGAATATAAACATGAACAAATGAATCATTAGTTTGAACATAGTGTTTATATGAAATCAATAGCCGACTTATCACTTGAATCTGATACTTACTTGGATCATTCCTGCTCTGTCCCCAAGCTCAGAGCCAGCAGAGTTGGTTCCTGTGAAGGTTAAACAGCTGGCAAGAACTATAGAGCATTCTGGTTACTAAAACTAAAAGTATCTATGTTAAGAGGTTAGGACCTTTCTAGTTACTACATATTCAAGGAATAAGAGCATGCTACATACATGTACTTGTATCAAGAACATTCTTGTTACTATAAACATGAGGGGAAAAACATATGACTTATATTTAACTCACTCACTCACTATGCTCATTCACTCACGCACTCACTCACTCACTGAGTGACTGTTTTCAGTGGTATGTTCAATCAGTATATACTGTTAGTTCATATCTCCGACCTGGGTACAGAAAAGTAATCACCATCATAACATATGAGGGTCATGTATTGCATGATGTCTTCCAGTCTTTGGCCACTGATATTTATTAAAATTATTATTGGATATTTATATAGCGAACACATCCACGCAACTAGTGCATACTCAAGGCGATGGTATTTTTCCCCTTGATCATTGGATGTCAATCTCAACGGCACATCGTATTATCAATCTCAACTCCCTGGGGAGTATACAACTCTTGCTGCCACTAGGCGCACCGAGTTATTGTGGCTTTCTCATCCTAAAGAGGTACCTATTCACAACTGGGTGGACTGGGACACTTGTCACAGTACTTTGTCCAAGTTTACTGCACGTTGCTGTATCCGCAACTAGGTATTTGCATGTATTGATGTGGCCACCATCTGGTTATATACCAACGGATTCGTGGGTTCTTTTAAGTGCACAGGGTTGTGTACTGTACACTAGGTGTTGTGACAACACTGAAAGAGTCTGCACACAAAGTTGACTCCAAGGTTTTCACACCTAGTCACAGTTGGCTTGATCCCTGCACCTCAAGCTCGCTGGATCATTAGCCATGTTAGCCTGGCGCCTTAGCCAGGTCGCCCACCGCGCCCCTTATCGCTGGGATATTTAGCTTAAAGCGGCGTAAAAACATACTCACTCACTCCAGTCTTTAGGGTATCTTCATGATGATGTTTAATTGCAGGATACTGTCATTCCCTGATGTCTAAATATTTGAAGTCAACAAAGGTTTTTGTAAACCTTTATGAAAAGTATGCAAAAATGGTGTTTTAAGTTGATATGTAAAATGTCAGCTTGGCATGATGAGTCATTCACACATGTTGTACTCACTGGAGGCCATATGGAATAGTGCATGTTGGGATGAGCTATTATGCTTGAGTGGACAGGAGGTATGACTTTTATGATGAGACATTTATCTTTGAAGGAATTGCTTAGGCGTTAATTGCTAACCCTGCAAAATAGAACAAGGCTGACTCCCTTTAATGAATGGATAATGTATTATTATTATCCTGTCTAAAGAAATGTTTCAAGCTTTAAAATTTGTTCATGCCATTCAACCTATAATGTCTGAATGTAACACTACTTGTATCAGCAGTGCACACTGTACATGCTGAGTTAATGAAGGAATGTCTCGTAGAATGAATAGATTTTAACTGGATTAAAAGTGTATAATTTTAACGGTTTTGGATGACTGAAATAGTTCAAGTGGCATATAGTGTTTAATGTCCACCCAACACTTTTGAGGCAAGACTGTAAAATTTTATCTGTGTACATGCTCAGTTAAAAATTGAATACCTCCTCAAAATTTTGGTTACAATTTTAGGCCAGACCAATTTTATTTCTTGTTTTACAGATTTTTGTCCTCAGGAAACCTAAAGGCAGGAGGGAGAAATCACCAGTCAAAGTAATATTCCTTTTAAGTGCTAAAAGTGTTTTATTTTGGGCAATTTATGATGTGCATATGGGGCCAAAAGACAATAAAAAAACTTTTTGAGTGTAAGTTTACATTTTTTGCCAACAAAAACATTAGGATTTTATTTCTTGGGAGGGGAAAATTAATTTATAATTGTTTTTCTTATTCTTGAAATAGGACCGGCAGATCTGTAAAACTAGAAATAAAATTTGTCTGGCCTAAAATTGTAACCAAAATTTTGAGGAGGTAATTCAAATTACATTGACTTTTGCACAAGTTACAGCCTCATCTCATTCAAAGGGATAAACCAATCCCTCAGGGGCCATGGGGTAGCCTAGTGGTTAAAGCTTTCGTTCTTCACACCAAAGACCCGGGTTCGATTCCCCACATAGGTACAATGTATGAAGCCCATTTCTGGTGTCCCCCCCCGCAATGATATTGCCTGAATATTGCAGTGTATAAGTAAACTCACTCACACACCAATCCCATGCCAGGAATCTGGAGGCATGTTTGGTCCAGCTGTCCAAGTTGCTATGCAGAGTTGCCTCCCTTGGGTGCACCAGAAACTTATGATATTGGTTTGAACTATGGTTCTCTCTGATTATGATTCTAGGTTTGTCAGCATGATCCCTGTGCCTGTGGGTAATACAGATGTGGTAAACGTCAGAAACGCCTGAAATGATTTAAGCTTTCTTTCCAATTAAGCTGACAGGCCATGATACTAAGATAAATGGCAATATACTCATTCAACTCACTGTAACTCACTTATCTGTACAAGAAATATTAAATGATATAAATATTTGTGGAGTTCTGCTTACTTTACGTTTATGATTAACATATATATTGACTTTACAATCATTCTATTTTCACACTGCATTAAATAACCAGATGATTGGAGAACAATAATTGTTTGTCTATGGACTAATAAAGTGTTTTTTAATATGTCTGAATGTTTTATCACAAATGAAATAACCTTGTCAAGACAGACACATACTGTACAAAGCATGTACAGTACAGATTATTGATGAGCAGATTTATTGGAGGTTGCCATGGAGACGTCATGCTCATACCGCGTGATCTTATTATGGGACACGCCCTTCACATAGTGACAGTGTTAGACGGGATGTATTGCTTTGATATGTTTACTCTGTAGTAATAACAATTTGAGTATGTGCAGTTAATATCAGGGCCAGTATAATTTGAATCTTATCTGTGTTGTTGCAAGAGAGGAAGGTGAGAGTTATGTTCCTTCTATTATTCTTATATTTCATTACATATTTTAATTTTTTTGTGACCCGTGAAGATCCGGGTTAGAATTGATCTTCAGTAACCCATACTCGTCATTTGAGGCGACTGACGGGATCAGGTGGTCAGGCTCACTCACTTGGTTGACATGTCACTGTGTCCCAGTTGTGTAGATAGATGCTCATGCTGTTGGTCACAGGATTGTCTGGTCCAGACTCGATTATTTACAGACCACCTTCGTACAGCTGGAATATTGCTGATTGCGACGTAAAATTGAACTCACTCACTAATAACTTTTTGAATGCTTTACGATTTTGAGGTTACAAACAATATATCCTGTATTAACATGCACTGAACACAAATGCATGTTGATGTTATGAAAAGATCTTGTGATCACATTGTGGAAACCATGAATGAAAAATTAATACTTTACAATTTTAATTATCACAAGATTTTAATCAAAGCTTTCACTATTTCTGTGGTCTGCAGCCAGTAGCAAGGACAGAGATCATTTTAAAAATGAAGTTTTTTTCCCAAATCTAGTATAATAATAATGTTACTTAAAACACTGGTCTGAACTTTGGAGGTATCAGTTGTCCTGGGTTAGAATAGGGCTCCATCAATCTATTCAGGTGTAATGACCAAATGGATGATGACTGATTGAGTTTATACATACCAGGATGACATGGATCTTTGCTCAGCATATCGATCACTAGATTCTGGTTCAGACTTGATGTGTTTACAAGCTGTTTTCATACAACTGGAATAATCCTGCAGCACTAACAAACAAACAAACAAACAAACAAACGTCAACCCATTATATAGAGTTCGAGGATTTGCAAAACAGAAATCATGTACTCACTCCTCTTTTGGAGAGAATTTTTATAAACCTTAAATTCAATATATTTAATGACCAATTATCAACATACTGTGTTGGAAAATCAAAGGTATATAACAAAATTATAATCTTAATAGCTCTAAATTTGATTTAAAACCGAACGCGTAGTGTTATAATAGCTCTAAATATGATTTAAAACCGAATGCATAGCGTGAGGTTTTAATAAAAACTTTAGAGCTATTATAATTTCGTTATATACCTCAGATTTTCCAACACAGTATGTTTATGTCCATTCAACCATAACCGCGTTAAGATTTAAAAAAAATACATACTGTGTTGGAAATTCAGAGGTATATAACAGAATCCAGTTTTTACTGAAGTCATGACAGAATTTGTAACGTGTGCAAGGGATAAAATACTTTGTGAAGGGATTTTCGTGATTTACAAATGTTCGTCAAATACACACACATCTACAGAATGAGCGCAGAAAAAAAATTCAGTGTGTCGAGAGGGATGCAGAATATTATTCACTGTGCCCACAAGACATCTTTGACTCTGCTGAGTGTTTGGTTGTTTCTTTCAGAGCAGTGCATCATTTCACCCATCAGTCCAGATTATCAATGATTCATTCCAGGCTCTATAGAAATGAACAAAACATACAGTTCTGCTCACTGTTAATTCACAGGGCCCTCATATTGCCTGTAAAGACCCTTTAAACTAATAATTAGGGGTTCCTGGGACACGCATTTGTGGGACTCAAGTTGAGGTAAAACTCCGCTTTGCGTGTGTTGCTTGTTTTAAACATTTTCCTAGCAAAGTGCACTTTCACACTTCGCCTAGTATAGCTTGTGCAGTGCAGGTGCCCCAGACATTTGGAGGTCAAGGATGCAGGAAGATTGTTCAGCAAACATCACAGCTTTGATGACAAAGGCTTAGCACACCAAATAAACTTTCACATTTTAAGGTAAATATATTGAAAGGTGATCCAGTTCGAATTTTAATAAAAGCAATGAAGGATGTGTAATAGCACAAGGAAAGACCTGGAATCCATGTTCACGGAGTTATTTCCAGTTTCACCTGTTTCAGGCCAATTAAGTCGATGACTAACATGCATACCCTTCGTGTTGTAGCATATGGCCAGTGGCCAAATTACTTTCTTTAGGTTTTTAGACAAATGTTAGTGGAGTTGATCCTATGAATAGGTTAAAGTCTGAGGTTTTAGTTGAGGTCGTAAAACTTGGGTCAAGTAGTGACCAAGCTAGTTTTTTTATGTTTTTTTGTTTGTTTGTTGTTTATCGCTGCTCTCAGCAGTATTCCAGCTATATGGTGGCGGTCTGTAAATAATCAAGTCTGGACCAGAAAATCCAGTGACCATGAGCATCGATATACGCAATTGGGATGCGATGACATGTGTTAACCAAGTCAGTGAGCCTGAGTGAGTGAGTGAGTGAGTTTAGTTTTACGCTGCACTCAGCAATATTCCAGCTATATGGCGGGGGTCGGTAAATAATCGAGTCTGGACCAGACAATCCTGTGACCAGCAGCATGAGCATCGACCTGCGCAATTGGGAACCAATGACGTGTCAACCAAGTCAGCGAGCCTGACCACCCAATCCTGTTAGTTGCCTCTTACGACAAGCATAGACGCCTTTTGTGGCAAGCATGGGTTGCTGAAGACCTATTCTACCCCGGAATAACCCGATCCTGTTAGTCACCTCTTACGTCAAGCATGGGTTGTTAAAAACTAGCTCGTAAAGCATAGTATTTTTGTTCCACTATGCGGCGAATATAATGCATGTAAAAAATATTGACTTATGAATATTCATATTGGTTGCAAATGCAATAAGAAGTGAGTTGTTTGCGTATTATTCAGTATATTCATTGAAACAATGTGTGACATGTTTTGACTATACTGTCAGTGGTACATTACCATGGCAATGAACAGTGACCACATCACTGTCAAATTTAATATACAGGAGTGTTGACAATTATTCTGTCTGGCCTGGGTGTATTCCATTATTCATAGATCACTTTCATTAACAGCACCCAAATTTTAAAAAAGGAAGGTAAAAATATTCCTTGAATATGAATATTTGATATGAGTGATCATGAATTGTGAATTGAATTCATGAAAGAATATGACTTTATTCACCAAATATAGAGTGAATTGTAACAGTCCTTTTGTTTATTGATGATCTCATGAAAAGAAACTGTTAATATTGGTGTTCATGTGTTCACTGGGTTGTGTGGTCGAGACTTGATTATTAACAGACGAACATCATACCGCAAGAATGATTGTCACTCAACAACAAACAATTGTTTGATAGACATTGCTCAGAAGTTGACGAAAGGAGTAGACTAAAGTTATGAATAACCATTTCTTAAATTTACTTTAATAGCTACATATCTGCCAAAACCTTGCTGTTACAGTAAAATATCGAGGTTGCTAATCGTATATTGGGTCTGCTGTAATGAACAAACAACATTGTTTTCTTTCATTTTGTGAAATTTATATTTGTGAAATTGTGGCTGTTTGATTTATGGATGTGAAATTCATGATTGTGAAATTCATGGTTGTAAAATTCATGGTTGTGACTTCTGATGTATTTTTCCAGTGAAAAAAGTCATTGAATCAGTAATAATTCAGGAAGACATTGAAGTCTGCATCACGGATGTTCAACTGATGTATCTTCTAGTAGTACTTCCTTGTGGCCTCTGTCCTCTGTTAATTGTTTATATTGTCATCAAATCTTCCTGATGCAAAGGGTAGCTTGAAGTTGACTTGGCACGATGAACTTGCTGGTGTACTTGAGAACACTACAGTCAGTTGATATACACAGGACTTGTTAAGTCCATGAGTGGGAGTGAGTGAGTGAGTTGGGTTTTACACTGCTTTTAGCAAAGTTCCAGCAATATCATGGCGGGGGACACCAGCAATGGGCTTCACACATTGTACCCATGTGGGGGATCGAACCCAGATCTTCAGAGTGATGAGTGAACGCTTTAACCACTAGGCTATGAATCACAGCAGGGGCAATGTATCTGGTGTGCTCAGAAAACCTTGGATATTTTGTCTTCTATTATGTTGATATGTTCATGAAATATCTGACACTGTTTGTATGAGCTGGTATTAAGATGGGTTTATTTAGTTCAGTGGACAGTGGGTTTGTTAGCTGCACACACGAACTGGGTTTGATGCTGAGGTCAGTTTGCTGTCCATTATTGGAATTCCTTCATGATTCAGAACAGCTAAACATTCCATGTCCTTCATAATTATCTCTGTCATGTTCACTTTAGACGAGTAGGCGGTCCATTCTGTTTCATTCACTTGAATTCACAATGATGTTCATAAATCACCATTTTCATAATAGCAAGCCGTTAAACAAGGAGTGTTGCACACCAGCCACACAGGGAACTGTGGGCAGTGATAAGATACTGAACTGTCAAATCTTATGTGTGAAATGTCTGGCCCGGGGCTTGTACAGTTTACTCAGTGATTCACAAGCCCCCATCCGCCATCGAGGTCATGTGACCTCGCTCAAACAGAGGAGGCGTGGTCATAGCTTTTTAATGAGGTCAGGTGTATCAGAATAGCTCTGGCTTTGCTGAAGCTCGGACTCTGTAAGTCTTGCTCTTGTTTGACCATTGATCTGGATGTTGACTATGTGGGGTAAATGTTTGATTAGTTTGTGTTTCTGTTCCAGATTTGTTAACTGTTTCTGAACGAAGTCATTCATCACCTACTCAATCATGAGAGGTAAGGAGTCATTCGTTGCACAGGGATTGGGATAGCAAACTTTGACAATGGGCCATTATCAGGATTATTAGCCATTTTCTGAATTTAGAATGGGCCATTGCCCGTGTATCAATAGTACTTCAAAATGTATTGTTTATTCTAATGTGCAAAATAGCCCATGGCCCCTGCCTTTCCCAATCCCTGATTGTGTCTAGTCTTTTTCACAGTCGTCTCATCTTAAACATGTTATGTTAAGCGTTAGAATGATGATATTGTCAGTGTATTGTAGATTTCACTTCATTAAGCATCTTTGAAACATTCTGAATCTGTTACTGCTGTGTGACTTTGTCATATTATTATTATGTTGTTGAGAGTTCGTGTGTTTCTAACTCTAAACCAGATTTTCGGATTAGATCTGCCCAACATATCATAAGGGCTTGGTAGTAATCAAATATGAAAGATTTTTTGATTATTTTCAGTTTAATCTTCTTTTATTTTGAGATGGCAGTAGACTTATTCTGGATAAGGGCTCATGTTTCTTGCCAATGAAGTGATAGTAATATCTGTAAAAAAAAGAAAAGACTCATCCAGTGTAATTGTATCTCAGTATATGCAAACATGTTATTTTTCAGGATTAGTGAAAGCCAAGAAATATGACTGGAAGGATTCCAACATGGCTCTATTTGGCTCCGACACGGAAAAGGAGGTCAAAAGTAAGTCTCACTTAAATATGTACTGTCGTCATACGTTGCTAATCAAGTCATTCTTGTTTCAAATTTTTTCAAGTGAGCTTGGTATTTGTTTAGTTTTGTTGAGATTTCTGATTTAAAAAAAATATTTCTATTGTTATTCTTTCCCAGTGAAATTTTCTTTGTTTGATATTTCATATATTATTTTCCGCATGATGATGTATAAACAGCCAGAACCCAGTATGTAGTGGTTTGGTAGACTCACTTCTGATGAATAGTTGAGCATGCTGTTATATGAGAATAACCAATACACACTGCCAACAATACACCTACTGAACCCATTGCTTTCCAAGGGAGATTACTCCAATGAAAGTAGGTGACTCTCATGTATAGAACCTGAATGCATAGGGAATTGGAAGTTTGAAGTTTAAGTTTGAAACAGTCTTCTAATGCAAAGCGTTTGGGCCATTCTCCATTCTTGACCTTGTCAACTACTTGCTAAAATCTGTTTCCTGTTCCAGAGGAATCCGCAGAGGCAGAACCTGCTTGGCAGGGAGTAGGGCAGGAGCCAAGCCTGAAGATCTGGAGGATTGAGGTTTGTAGGCAAAGGAAGGGTTTAATAAGAAGATTGTGTTTTGTAGGCAAAGGCAGGGTTTAATAGGAGGGTGGAGGTTTGTAGGCAAAGGCAGGGTTTAATAGGAGGATTGTGGTTTGACGGCAAAGACAGGGTTTAATAGGAG